>VSMD01050987.1:0-14570 GCA_008750895.1 Mirza zaza
GTTTTATGCTACTCTCTTCTAATAGTGACATATTCAACATTTTAAGACTGGATATAATAATTTTATGGGGTAAAATGGTTATTATTAGATGATTATACTGTAGTGCTTTGTCAGATTCTTGTATATTAAATACAAAAAAAACTACAATAAAAATAAGAGAAAATTCTGCCTTCAGCCGAGCGAGAGGAGACAATGCGTCCTCAAGTCGCTTGTTGTGCTCGGTGCCATCCTGGGCCGTCTCAGGGAGCCGAATCACATCTTCTCCGTGGCACCAGATGAAAACCAGGCATGATATTTTATCTTCGTGAATAATTTAAAATCCTTTGCTGGGGGCTGTAAGACTCTATCTTACTTTTATCCTCAGGTGGCGCTCCGCCCAAATCTCTTTGGACTCCCCCCCCCCCCGGGAACGTACTTCCAAGGAAAACTGAAATCGGGGTCTCCAAGGACCACTGCTACGGGGCCAGCTCAACAGGGGCTGACGGCGGCGGGCCACAGGATGCTAAGCTTCTAGAAGAGTCTACTCAAGCAAGGCCAAATAAAACTCTGAAACAAGAGTAAAAGGCAGCTCAAACTTTAGTAGGACATCTGCAGCAGAGTAGACGTCTCTTTGGCGGGGGAGGGACAGAGATGTCTCAAGAGGAGGTAGGCATGAGAGCTACTCAGGGCACGTCCACAGAAGACAGACAGAAATAAGAAAACGTGAGAAACCAGGTTTTGTGCTCAGCTACGCACAGGTGAGCTGTCGTATAGCATCGTATCGCTGCCGGGGAGTTGGAAGGTGAGTGTGCCCAAGACCTGGGGAGAGTCCAGCCCTTCAACCCAGACAGGGAACAGGTGGCACGGGTGTGACAGCAAGCATGGAACCGAGACAGCAACGCCGCTCAGGCGATCACAATAACAAATAACCACTTGTCCTTTTCCAGCTCCTTCTCTGTGCTGCTGGGTACTGGGTTGAGCATTTCGAACGTATTTCCGCTCGCCCCCGCCATACTTTAAGGTGGGCACCCGCAGCATTCTCTCCCAGATTAACCTGCGGCCCTCCCGGCCCCTTCCCTCCTCTTCCCGCACACGCGACTCGCAGCGCCCCTGGGCAGGAACCTCTCGACCTGGACGGCTTGGCTCTGCTAGACGAGGCAGGGCGAGGCGAGATGCATTTATCTTTTTGTTTTTCTTTTGTTGTTGTTGTCTTTGTCTAATGCCCCTGAGCAACACGTTGCTTACAGGGCGGAAGAGACAATTAAGAAGTTGAGTGACGCCAGGGACAAGCACTGAACACAAACCAGCACCTTCCTGCCCCTCATTTCATGCCAGCTTAGGATTTGGCACCAACGGGAGGGTTGACAGGGACGCGCTCAAAGAGGCAGCCGCGTTCCGGCAGCGTGGGCTCCTCTCGGTCTGCTGGGACCCCGCCCCGGGAGCCTGTTGGCGCCTCACCTGCACCAAGGTGAGGCAGGCGGAGACACAAAGCCCGGTTTCCTCCACGCTGGTTTGCCTGTTATCGATCCTCCAAAACCCACAGTTTGGACAAATAGAGGCCGTCTATCACCCTCAAATCTGCAGTCATTGTTTTCTGAATACAGTAAAAGGGAAAAGCAAAAATTTAGCTTCACTTTCAAATACTAAAAATGCTACTTCATCCTAAACATTTTTGTGATTTTTCTCCTCCCTGCTCCCTTTTATTCCCAAACATAAATATTCTATATATTGATATCGATGTAGGTACAAACATAATGCTAGATATAGGTGTAGGTAAAAGTATAGATACAGATTTAGATTTACAGTGGACACATGTAGATATATCTGGTTACATTTCTGTTACACATTACAATTTGAATATCTGTGGTCATGGCAGCAAGCCGGGTTAAAAAAAAAATCCAGTAGCAATATATTAACCAATAAGAACAAGAACACCCAGATGTTTCTGGGACCATCTGTGAGGTCTGAGGGGCCCAGTTACATCCATCCTTATTGTCCACTTGAAGTACCTGTAGCAAAAGCAGGCCCTGAGATGAGCAAGCAATTGACTTTGTTCTGACTCACAAAAAATAGATATGCAGCCCAAAACTAAGTCTTTGTGGGAAAATCAGCAAATGATTTTCACTGACCCTCATTTCAGGTCCAAACAGTGGATTTTGAGTGTAATTTATTATTTTAAGAACTCAAGTTCCCTGACTCAAAAGGGGTTTGTAGAGCAAAGTGGCAAAACGTCACATGTGGATAATGAGCTTTCGTCCACGTGACTACAGCTTAAAATCAACCAAGGCAGCCATGCGGGGCCCACGCCCAGGGAGTCAGGCACGGAACCAAAAGGGCGGGGACACTTCCATGTCACCCTGCTTTGTCCTATCAGCCTCTGCTTTCAGGAGGCACAACGTCAGTAAAGGCTGTTCACCTGCCCCTTCAAGACAGGTGTGTTTTCCCTCCTAGACCAAAGGTAAGAGCTGTGGGCACAGGACCAGGCATTCTTTGCTGGGGAAGAATGAAGTCAAGTCACAGCAGTTTGACCCAAGCTGGCAAACTGCCCACAGAGCTGTGGAATGTGAAGTTATTTAGAAATTCGTACGTGTGTTTCATATGCCAACACAGTGCTGGTACAGAACCCACTCCGGCGTACGTGGGAAAATGATTCTCGGCATGGGGTCAGCCCAGGGACCCCTCTATCAACCCCCTGATGTTTACCAAACCCTCTAAGACATATTTGGACTTAAAGGAGAGTTTATTTTCAGTTGTTTCTCGTTCAAGAAAATCTGCTGACCAAACAAAATTTTTAAAGCCATTAGAAGTCAGAACTTTCGCTCCAAAATTTTTATTGGTGTTTTTCTAAAGACTCGAACTGTTAGACTAGCTTCTTAGTTGTCCAGGTCCACTCAAAATTTAACTATTACTATTTTAGATTGTCAGATGGCTACATTTAATAAGGATAAGAGTAAACAACTTGTACATTTGGTCGCCGGCTTAAGAGTTTTTAATAAATGCTTCCTGCAGGCTCAGGCCACCACGCCGGGGCAGTGCGTTTCACAAGGTGGGGCCCGTGGATTCCTTGAGACCACGCGATGAGGTGGAAACAGCACATACGACACTCTCCCATCGGCCAGAGCTGACAGTCGCCAGCCAGCCCTTCCTCAGTCTGTCCTGGTTTCCTAGGGAGGTGAGTGGTCGGCAACACCTTCCAGCCTCCTGGACCAACTAAAAGCTCCGTCTCCATCTGGGGGGGCAGAAACCACGCCCGCCTTGCCTTTGTGCCCCCGATCTCTCAGCGAGCGGGTGTGGCCACCTTCCCGTCACCTACACGCTCCAACACCCCAACACCCCAACCCAACGCAACGCTGGGCATGTGGCAGGTGCTCACAGAACAGGTTGGCAAAATGGATGAGAAGGTGAAGATGGCGTCTGGCCTTTGCATTCATCGATAATGAGTTTTATTGCCAAAAAAGGGTCATACGCCTGTCTGAGATTGTTACGTGAGCCCACCCAGGCACCAGAAGTAATCAGAGCTCTGAGACGCTAGAGGGGCCTGCAGCTGCCGACGCTACTGAGTCTGACGCTAGAGCAGCAGAGTGCCACCGCCAAACAGTCAGACCCTGGAGCCAGACAGGCCCAGGTTCAAATCCCGGCTACACCACTGCTTACGTGGGTGATGTCTGATAAGTTAGGGAACCTCTCTGAGCCCCTAGAGTGGCAATGTTAAGATTTCAGAATCCCCAAAGTGCAGATAATAAAATTATCCTTAAAAGGTTGCTACTGGATATAAATGTGTAGAGCAAGAAAACAGCATGTTTTAAACTAAAACAACTTCAAAATGCCATGAGAAGCAAGGGCACGTGGGAACAGCAGAGAGTGAACAGCCAACTTCGAGCTCGGCGAGAGAACAGAGCTCAGAAGACACTCAGTGATTGGACTGCACTGTTATTAATGCTGTTATTTATAAAGCGTGCTAAGCGAGTCAGACATCGCACCAAACACAGACAATAGCGTGGTCTTTATTTTTACTCAACAATCACAAAGACATAAAACAAGCCTCCCAAAAGTCTGAACAAGCAAGACGTTTTCATGGGGTTTTCAAGCAAATGGAGAGTTCGTGTGGCTGCTGTTACTGCTCCACGTTATTTATGTTGGCAGAGTAAGTAAGCTACCACGTGCATGCTCCAGAAAGCCCACAGAAAAAGTTAGAGAAAAAGAGAAGGAGACGTGTCATTGGCAATATGGTTATCCCATAACTTAAAAAAATAAAAACAGACCCTTATCAAAGTCAGAATAGCACCAAAAATGTCAAGAAATATAAAAGATAATTATTATTCTGGAAGGCATTACTAGAAATACTAGTAAACATATACTTTTAGATCAAAACCCAAGTCTGGGCCAAGATACGAAAGAGGTGCAGCTTCAGAGGCATGTCCGGCTGGCGTGCTACCTTGCAGTGGGACACGGTCTCCCACGAGGGACAGTCAGATGTGGGGCGCAGGACTCACCGACAGAGGGGCGTGCTCTTCGTGGGGGCTCTGTGTCTGAACTCTGCCAGGGGTGGTTCCCCACATTCCTGCCTATGACGCAGAGAGACAGTGCGTTTATCTTGGCTCCTGCCTCTCTAGAAACCAACGAGACATCCATCTCACAAGTGAAGGTGCTTATGGGGAGCGCTTCGGTTGACTTTCAAACTGTCAAAAGTTGCACAGCAGCCATCTTCTAAGTCATAGCACCGCCGAGCTAATTGCAGGGACTATTTTATGTTATGACACGCTCGTGGCACGAGACGACTGCAGCACATGGACTTGTCAAAACAAATAAACCATTTTTTAAGAAAAATTTAATGAAATCCATTGCTCAAAGAGCTAAATAAATTACGAGGTAGAGGCAAATGTCTACTACACTACCGGCATTTGATACCTGAAGAAAAACAGTGGAAACTTTCAGGAAATGACTGAAAAACTAATTGAACACAAATAAAAGGCTCCATTCCAGATGGACGGATGGCAGAGGGCAGCCAGGGCGACGCATGCCTTCCTGACGCAGATACGCAGGGGCGGTGCCATGGCCGGAGACACAGTGCACCACTCGGATCACAAATGACCTTGTGCAGACTCTCAGAGGTTGCCGTGTTTCCCCGAAAATAAGACCTACCCATAAAATAAGCTCTAGCGGGATTTCTAAGCATGTGCGCATTAGAAGCCCTACCCCAAAAATAAGCCCTAGTGACGGGCGTGGCTGTGCAGCGCGCCTGCACAACCCGTGCATGTTGTCGAGGAGCGGGAAAGAACACGAGCAGCCCTTCTCATCTGCCCCGTGAGAGCTCTAGTGCTCGACAAGAGAGATCAGGGCCAGTGGTTCTAAAGGAAATAGAGTCGCAAGAAATTCAGGATGGAATTTGGGGTTTGGAGAGTGATGATGATGTTCCAGAAGAAGAAAACTTAACTATATTTGAATAAATGTAGATGGTTGTACCGTACTTTAACAAAATAACACATCCCCTGAAAATAAGCCCTAGGGTGTCTTCTTGAGGAAAAATAAATATAATACCCTGTCTTATTTTCGGGGAAACACTGTACATCGAGGCCATGGTGTGGCCAAGAGAGGGGACGGGGAGACAGTTCTCAGGTTTCCAGAGTGGATTCATTCATGGCCAAGGAGATGCAGAAATTGGTACTTCCTTATTTTTAACCAGAGATGAGATCCTGGGCCCCAAACCAGAAAGACAAATAGGCAGTAACTGACGTGGCCGATAGAAATGAGGAAGGAGCCTGCTTTAAGAGGGAGTGAGTGGGTGATTGAACTTCAGTGAGATAGCCAGCTAGAAAACCCTGATCCTGTCCCCCTGGCAAGGACAGCCAGAATGATGACTAAACAATTGCATCGTAACGAAAACAATAGAGGGCGAACACCAGAGTGTGTTAGAGGAGTAATAGAAACACTGGTGAGGAAAGACACTTGGATGGCCACACAGAGCATGGACAGAAATGCCAGAGCTCCACCGCCCCAGCCCTCAGCCGGGACCAGCTGGACGCAGGAGGAACTTCTCCCCAGGGCAAGGAGGTGAGCAAGAGCATCGCCGCAATCCCATCGCCCGCTTGCACACCTGCGGACCCCCAACCAGGGCCCCTGCAGTCCCCCCAGGCACTCAGCTGCCTGGAGTCCACAGCGCTGCACCTTGCCTAGGGCGCCGACACTCTGCCCACCCTTGTGACCCCCATGGCTACTACATGAGGCCACCTGGGAATGAGAACTATGGCTGCAGGGTGTCTCACTCCAGGGGAATAGCCACGGCTGCCCTGAATCCCTGAGGCTGAGTCTCCACCAAACCACCTGACTTGGTGGCCCAGCAGCCCCAAGCTGAGCTCTGATTAACTGTTACACCCTCCAATCAGAGGTGGAGCTCTGCCTCTACCCCCCGGGCTGCAGCGGAAGCCGCTCTGCCTCCTGGGAAAACAGTACCTTGGCTGCTCAGAGCAGTCACACCTCCAGGGCCTAGTTGAAGCAGCGCCCCACATCCCAGGAAATGGTGCCTTGGCCACCCAGAGTGGTCATACCCTGTAGGGGACTGACATATATTTTCCTAGTTTAAGAATTAAAGTTAGTGAGTAATGTACGTGTTCTTCCCAGAGCGTTTGAAAGTAATGTGTTCCGGACAGGCTCCCTGTGATAAACAAAGGTGTTGCCTAGAGGCATAACAAAGGACCTGAGTTGCAAATAAGTAAGAGCTGCCCCACCCCACGGCACTGGGGGTCTGGAGGCCACACGATAAACACATTGTTCCCGTGATTGTTGCGTACATCCCATAAGATGGCTGGTTAGTCAATGACGGGTAAGATCCCTCAAAGGAGGGGCAACCTAAGCCAGGCACAGCCACTGGGGTTCAGCTGAAGATCTTAGGGGGTCACCCTAAGAGAACATGGGGATGAGAAATGCCCCCTGTGGCTGCCTTGCCCATTCTTGCTAATGTTGGTCCATGATCTATGCCTAGTGCCTAGAGCAACCACCTGGAAACCTCAAGTCAGGGGATATCTGCTTCCCTAAGGCGACGTATTCCGGAATTTATGGCCATTGCTGAAATGCCTGGGTGGTTACCCACAAGGAACTAACTTTAATCTTTTAGAGTATAAAAATAAAACGGACCTGGTGTATTACTGGTCGAGTCAACCGTCTGTATGTGTGTCCATGTTTTTCTTTGTGTTCTGCATTTGTGTTTTGTGTTCTGTGTTCATCCTCTGTCCTGTAAACGGGCCACAACAATACCCCAAGGCCTGAGCTGAAGTGGCACAAAACCCCCTGGGGAACTGGACCCTGGCTGAACTGAGCAGCTGTGCATCACAAGACTGAATTGACATCAGGGAAACAGAGCAGTGGCTGAGCTGAGACACCCAGCCTACAGGATGAACACTGCCAGTGCCCTGCCTCCCTGGCGCTGGACCAGCTATCTAGAGCCAGAACTGCTGAGACACTCCTCTCACTGTGCCATTCCCTGCCCCCTCAGGGCCCAAACAACAACTGTGCTCTGCCATTTTGGGGGTGCTTGCTGCCACTGCACTTGGCCTCACAGAGTCTAGCATACTGCCAAGCTTCACCATCCAGGGTCTAGAGTCACTGCTACATCCCTTGTGATCCAAGATGCCACTGAGCCCCTAGGGCTCAGGCTCCCAAAGTGCAGCTGTACCCTGCTCCCCAGGTCCAAACCTCCAGAGTACTCCTTCTTCCCCAAAGTTGGCCCAGGGCTGTGCCCTGTCTCCGAGGAGTAAAATCATAGCTACAACCCGGTCCCCTGGGCCCAAGGTGCTAAGGGGTGACTTAGAATCACAGATCGTGGCTGTGTGGGCAGACTATATCCAACCCTGTTAGTTAGAAAGCTAACTTGCACCCCAAGACCCAAATGTCACAATAAGCTAACTAGACCCTGAACCCAGAGCCCTGGCCCCATAGCCGTTCTGAACACCTGCACCTGGAACCCAGTGTTGCAGCAGCTGCTCGTAGGCAATGTCAGACCTGGCATCAAGAAGGATACTCTCAGTTAGATCTCCCCATTGTGGGAAAAACAAGAATCAGAGGACCCCCAAAGCCCTTGACACCAAGGACACTAACAACCTATGCTGCTGCTGCCACAAACTTCTACAGCCTAGACCACAGAGGTGCCCATAGTTACTGCTGATGTTGAAAGCAGCTGTAGGGGCCGGGCGTGGTGGCCCACACCTGTAATCCTAGCACTCTGGGAAGCCAAGTCGGGCGGATCGCTCAAGGTCAGGAGTTCCAAAGCAGCTGCAGAAGCTGTATGAAGATGATACCACTACTCCTATCTGGAAGTAGAGTCACCACACCCTTCCCAATTCAAAAACTAAAGTTCAACTGCAGGTGAAAATCTTTCTCTATGAAAGCCACTCTAGAAAATTTGGAAGATAAAATTTGTGTTCCATTGGATGCACAAATGTCAGTGCAGGAACACAAGAAACATGAAAAAGCAGGGGAATATGACATGGCCAAGAGAACAAAATAACTTTCTAGAAACAGACTCCAGTGAAAAGGAAATTAGTGAACTGCCAGAAAAGGAATTCAAAATAATGATCTGAAGGAAACTCAATAGATATAAGAAAATACAGACAAATAATTGAATGAAATGATGAAAACAATTCATGATTGAATGAGAAGTTCAATAAAGAGACACAAATCATATAAAAGAATTAAATAGAAATCTTGTATCTGAAGAACTTAACGAATGAGATACAAAATGTAATAAAGAGCTTCAGCAGCAGATTTGATCAAGCAAAAGAAGGAATCTCTGAACTTGAAGATTTGAAATTACCTAGAGAAAAAAAAAATAAGAATGAGAAAGAGTGAACAAATTCTGTAAGAGTTATAGGACAACCATTAAGTGAACAAATATACATATTATGGGATTTCTAGAAGGAGAAGAGAATGGAAAGGGCATAGAAAACCCATTTAATGAAATAATGGCTCTCTCCCAATTCTTGGGAGAGAAATGGACATCCAGATTCAAGAAGCTCAGAGATCCCCAAATAGATCCAAACCCAAAAGATCAGCCCTGTGGCGCATTATAGTTAAATTGTCAAAAGTCAAATACAAAAAGAGAATTCTAAAAACAACAAAAGAAAAGTGTCAAGTCACATGTAAGAGAATCACTCTTAGACTAAGAGCCGATTTCTCCACAGAAACCTTACAGACCAAAAGAGAATGGGATGGTATATTTAAACTGCTAAAAGAAAAAAAAAAAGCCAATTCAAAATACTATACTATACTATAAATACTATACCCAGCAAGCTATTTTTCAGAAATGAGAACAAAATAAAGCCCTTGTCAGACAGGCAAAAACTGAAAGAAATGCTCAAAGGAGTCCTATATCTGGAAGCTAAACAATAATCACTATCATGAAAACATGCAAAAGTATAAATCTGGTAAAGTAGAAACATAAAATAAAAAGAAAAGAATAGACTTTATCACTACTGAAAACCACCATACTTCAATGATAAACAATAAAAGAGGAAGAGGAACTAAACAAAAGAACCAGAAAACAATTGATAAAATGAAAAGAATAAGTCCTCACCTACAAATAACAACCCTTGAATGTAAGCAGATTAAATTCCCCCACTTAAAAGATATAGATTAGTTGAATGGATGAAACAACATGACCCAACTACAGGCTGCCTACAGGAAACTCAAATCATCTGTAAAGACACATATAAATTGAAAGTGAAAGGATGGAAAAAGATCTTCCACACAAACAGAAACCAAAAGTGAGCAGGTGTAGCTATACTCATATGAGATAAAACAAACTTTAAGTCAAAAATGAGAAAAAGAGACAAAGAAGGTCATTATACAATAACTAAGGGATCAATTCAGCAAGAGGAAATAAAACTTTTACACATGTATGTACCAACACTCGAGCACCCAAATGGACAAATAAAATATTATTAGATCTAAAGGGAGAGATAGACTCCAACACAGTAACAGTTGGGGACTGTAACATCCCACTCTCAGCACAGCAAAGGAAACAATCAACAGCGTGAAGAGACAACTTGCAGAACAGAAGAAAATATTTGCAAACTATTCATCTGTTAAGGGATTAATATTCAGAATATACAAGGAACTCAAACAACTCAACAGAAAAAAAAAATCTGATTTAAAACAATGAGTGAGCTGAATAGACATCTCTCAAAAGCAGACATACAAATGTCCCACAGGTATATAAAAAAATGCTTAACATCACTGATCATCAGGGAAATGCAAGTCAAAACCAAAGTGAGATATCACCTCGCCCTAGTTAGAATGGCTATTATTAAAAAGACAACAAATGCTGGCAAAGATGTGGAGCAAGGGAAACTTTTATATGCTGTCGGTGGGAATGTAAATTAGTACAGACATTATGGAAAACAGTAGGGAGCATCCTCAAAAAAACTAAAAATAGAACTATCATATGATCCAGCAAACCCACTACTGAGTTTATACCCAAAGGAAAGAAAATCAGTATGTCAAAGAGCTATCTGCACTCTCGTATTTATTGCAACACTATTCACAGTAGTCAAGACACAGAATCAACCTAAGTGTTCATCAACAGATGAATGGATGAAGAAAATGTGGTATATATGCACAATGGAATGTTATTTAACCATAAAAAATAACAAAATTCTGTCATTCAGAACAATAATAATGAACTTGGAGGACAATGTGTTCAGTGAAATAAGACAGGCACGGAGAGATAAATGCTGCATGTTCTCGCTCATGTGTAGAAGTTTAAAAAGTTGATGTTGCAGAAGTAGAGAGTAGAAGAGCAGTTACAACAGGTGGGGACGGGTTTGGAGAGGACACAGAAGTTCTACAGCACTGTGGGGTGACTATAATAAGCACCAGTATATGGCACACTTTCAAATAGCTAGAAGAGCAGACTTTAAATGTTCTAAACACAAAGAAATGATAAATGTTTGAGGCTATGGACATGCTAACTACTCTGACTTGGTCATCACACATTGTATTCATGTATTGAAACAACACACTGTACCCCCTAAGTATGTAAAATTATTATGAGGACATTTTAAAATAATGAAAGCAGAAAAAAAAAAAAAGAAACGAGTGAAAATGTTTTGGGAGACATTCAGCCTGGGTGCAGGGAAATGAGCCCTGTCATACTGGGCTGTTGCAGGGATAAACCAGTCTTTCTGGGGGCTCATTGGACAAGACATGTTACAACAGCAGCCTTTAGAAAGCGTAGCAGTCTCCTACCCAGGGCGCACGCCGCAGAAAGACTGGAATAATTGCAGAGATGGGTGAAGAAAGAATGCTCATCAGAGGTCTGTTCACATAATTTTTTAAACAAATAATCTATAGGCCCATCAAAACAGAATTGGTTCGATAAACCATACGCTCACAAAACAAGTTTCTTTGCAACCATGACAAATGGCATTTATCGGGGCAAAAGATGTTCACATGGTCAATTAAATAAAAATATTAAAAAAAAAAACAATAGGCAAACTATAATCTTTGGGGAGGAATGTAGCGTATTATATGCTATGATGCTATATACCGTATCATATATAATAAATTGTTTGGAGGCATATCTACCAAAATGTTAACACTGGGATCTCTTCATTATGGGACTTCAGACCATTATTAGTTTTCCGTTTACCTTTCTCTTCTAATTTTTTTTTAAAGAAGTGAGCATGTGTAACATCGAAGGGAAGCCATTTGGAATAATAACGCGACATGGGAAGAAACAGCTGGCAGGAGTGCGGGAGGGGAGGAGAAAAAAGGAAAGAAGAAAGAAAAAGCCCCGCAAGTCCGCAGCCGGGCGGCAGGGCGAGGCGGCTGTCCTTGCCACGGGCGGGCTCTCGTCCCCCAGCCGCTGGTTAACCGGCTTCATTTGTTTCCCAACTGTGAGCCCGAGCGCAGCTGCCCCTGCGCAGCGTCTAAATACGGCAAAAAATAAAACCCTCCCTGCGCGCCGCGGCAGGAAGGCAGCAGAAGGTGCTCGACTTTGGAAGCCGCGGTCCAAGGATTTAGTAGTTCGTCGTTAGCTGGAGACGCAGCGCACGGAACGCTCCACCCATCGATTTTTTTCTCCCCCACCAATTTATTTAGAAGGACAGTGTCACTAAATCTGAAGCGAGGCCAGACCGCCTGGACAACAGCAATTCACCAGCCAGGCTAGCGCCCGCCACCACGCCACGTCCTTCAAATAAACGCGGGGACGGGCGCCGCGGGCCACGCGCGGGCGGGCGGCTGGACGGGCGTCACGGGCCACGCGAGGGCCCCGTAGAGACCCCGTCTCTACTAAAAATAGAAAAAAATTAATTGGACAACTAAACTTATATAGAAAAAATTAGCCGGGCATGGTGGCGCATGCCTGTAGTCCCAGCTACTGGGGAGGCTGAGGCAGGAGGATCGCTTGAGCCCAGGAGTTTGAGGTTGCTGTGAGCTAGGCTGATGCCACGGCACTCACTCTAGCCTGGGCGACAAAGCGAGACTCTGTCTCAACAAAAAAAGAAAAGAAAAAGAAAATATTTCAGTGACATTCTAAGTTCGTCACAACAGTTCCTGAAATCAGTTCATTATTTTTTCCTCCTCTACCATCTTACATTGTAACAGAAGCCTAAAGCAGTCATTTCCTAGAGCAGTATTAACACTACTATAAAAGAACAGTCTGGAAATCCCCAATGACAAGTGTCTTCCAAGAAACCATTTAAAAATTACATAACTGATTTAAAGTGGCTGCTAAATTCTTTCCATTAATAGCACACATTTAAATTCTGGTTCTTCATCAGACATTCCAGGAAGGGGCTCGTTGTCTCGGTTAATTACAAACCCAGCGGGGGCCCAGCAAAGGGGCTGCCTTCCGTGGGCTTCCGCAGGTGCCGGGCAGCTGAGCGGTGGGCAGACTACGGTGCCTGGCGCTGCCGTGCCACCTGCAGTCTGCATCCTGCCCCCCACCCCACGGACACTGCCCTCCACGTCAGCCAAGAGGGGCCTCCTCGAAGCACAGCGGCCTCACCGAGGCTCAGGTTGGCCTTGCTCTCGAGTCAGCATTTATGCGTTCCTGGCAGCTCCGCCACTGAACCTGTAACTAGCTACGTTTCCCTTATTCCTATAGCAGCATCACCACCTACTCACACTCTGACTTCTTTTTTGAGACAGAGTCTCACTTCGTTGCCCAGGCTAGAGTGAGTGCCATGGCGTCAGCCTAGCTCACAGCAACCTCAATCTCCTGGGCTCAAGCAATCCTGCTGCCTCAGCCTCTCGAGTAGCTGGGACTAAGGCATGCGCCACCATGCCCGGCTGATTTTTTGTATGTATATTTTTAGTTGTCCAATTAATTTCTTTCTATTTTTAGTAGAGATGGGGTCTGGCTCAGGCTGGTTTCAAACTCCTGACCTTGAGCAATCTGCCCGCCTCGGCCTCCCAGACTGCTAGGATTATAGGTGTGAGCCGCCACGCCCGGCCTCTGACTTCTTTTTTATCTTTATTTTTTTCTTAGAGAGCGCACACATTTTCCTGGCTCTAGCCAGGAGTCTAACCACACAGGAATCTTTACTCTCAATCTCACTCCTCCATAAATCTTCTGGTCTGTGTTTCTAGTTGATTCTAGGACAGAGTTATTTATGTATGAGGATAGTGTAATGATGAAGATGATGGTGAAAATGATGGTGAAGATGGTGATAGTGAAGATGTCGGTGATAATGGTGATGGTGATGATGATAGTGATGATAAAAGTAATGGTCATGACAGTGATGGTGATGGTGATGATGATGATGGTGATGTTAAAGTAATGGTCATGATGGTGATGGTGATGATGATGGTAATGGTGATGATGTTGGTGATGGTGTGATAATGGTGGTGATGATGGTGATGGTGATGATGATGGTGATGGTGATGATGGTGGTGATGGTGATGATGTTGGTGATGGTGTGATAATGGTGGTGATGATGGTGATGATGATGATGGTGGTGATGATGGTGATGATGATGGTGATGGTGATGTTGATGGTGATGATGATGATGGTGATGATGATAATGGTGGTGATGATGGTGATGGTGATGATGATGATGGTGATGATGATGGTGATGGTGTTATAATAGTGGTGCTGATGATGGTGATGGTGATGATGGTGATGATGATGATGGTGATGATGATGGTGATGATGATGATGATGGTGATGGTGATGATGATGGTGATGATGATGGTGATGATAATGGTGATGATGATGATGGTGATGATGATGATGATGGTGATGATAATGGTGATAATGATGGTGATGATGATGATGATGGCGGCGATGGTGATAATAGTGGTGGTGATGATGGTGATGGTGAGGATAATGGTGATGGTGATGATGTGATGGTGATGATGATGATGATGGTGATGATGATGGTGATGGTGATGATGATGATGGTGATGGTGATGATGATGATGATGATGGTGATGGTGATGATGGTGATGGTGAGGATAATGGTAATGGTGATGATGATGTAATGGTGATGATGGCGGTGATGGTGATAATAGTGGTGGTGATGATAGTGATGATGATGATGGTGATAGTGGTGATGATGATGGCAATGGTGATGATGATGGCGATGGTGATG
>VSMD01050993.1:0-64195 GCA_008750895.1 Mirza zaza
AGTCTGGTAGGTGGGGACCCAATAAACAATAGCCAGGAAGCAGGAAAAGGCTTTCTGGGGACGGGACACATTGCCATTCTCTTCATAACACCTCGTGTGTATCCTTGAGGCAGAGCAGGGCCAAATAAGGTGGCATGGATGCAGGGATTGGTCAGCCTCTCTATTCGCAATCCCCAAAAGGGCTACATTTATAATCATTTCTTTAAATGCAACCTGGTAGTGTGACTGTTATTAAAAACTCCCATGTTTGTTGCAGCACTATGCACAATAGCCAAGTCATGAACCTAAGTGTCATCAACCTAAGTGTCCAACAAAGGGATGAATGGACTGAAAAAATGTGATATATGTACACGATGAAATATTATTTACCCTTTAAAAAGAAAGGAGTTCTGTCATTTGTGACAACATGGATGGAATTGGAGAACATTATGCTAAGCAAAATAAGCCAAACACAGAAAGACAAATACTGCATGTTCTTACTTACATGTAGAATCTAAAACAATTGAACTTATAGAAGTAAAGAGTAGAAGAGTGGTTACCAGAGGCTGGAGGGTGGGGGAATGGGGAAGTGAAGTCAAAGGACACAAAGAATTGGTTAGATAAAAGAGATAAATTTGATTTTTTGGATCAATATCACAATATGCTGAACATAGCTAATAATTGAGTACTGTACATTTCAATATTGCTAAGAGAATAATTTTCTAATGTTCTTATCAAAAAATGTTAAGTATTTGAAGTAATCTATGTATTCATTGGCTTAATTTAATGATTCCACATTGTAGTCAAAAATCATAATACAACTCTGTACCCCATAAATATATACAACTATAATTTGTCAATATATAATAAAACATTTTTAAAAATTTTAACCAATGAAAATCAGTAGTTCCCAACCTCTGCTGCCTTAGGATCACTTGGGGAGCTTCATAAAAAATAGTAAAGCTCAGGCCCCACCCAGAGAGATTCTGATTCCATTAGTGTGGGGTAGGCCTGGGCATCAGTGTTTTTTAAAAGCTCCTCAATTATTGGAAAGTGCATCCAGGGGTAAGAACCGTTCTATCAAGGGAAGTGATACCAGAGCAAGGCTTTCAGACACAAAGAGAGACAACTGCAAGGTGAGTGAGAGCTCTGTCCTGGCTCTACTTCCCTTCAACGAAGCAGACAGCACCCTCCGCCCCCTATGGTGGTGTGGGAGGGTTCCCCTCTCCCTGTGTCAGACCCCCTCCGTCACCACCATCGATGGCTTGCAGCAAACAACCCCATAAGAGCCTAGCTGGACCTTCCACTATTCATGAGTTCTGAAAGGGCAAACCAGGGTACTGCCTGTCTTCTTGTTTGCAGCACCTAGCATTGGGCCTGACACGGTATTTTTCCAAACAACCAGAGGGTCATAAAATGGAATGAAATGGAAAGGTGTTAGTCATTCATGCTGTTCACCAACTTATGTCTGGTCTCCAGACTTCCAGGACGGTAGTAGAATGGCACTCCCTTACTGGAGGCATGACCAGGTGACTTGCCTGGGCAAGTGAAATATGCACAGAACTCATATGTGTCACTTCCAAGGGGAAACTTTTTAAGAACCTCTGTGGGATTTATCGAGTTCTCTTTCTCCTGCTAAAACGACTGTGGAAGCACCTGTCAAGGTGGAGCCCTGTCTGCCTCTGGTCCCCGAGTCACTTCAACGAGCAGACCGCATCCCTCCTCCTACTCGTGCTGCATTGGTGACACGAGTGAGAAAAAGACTGTCAGGGCATTCAGCCACTGGGTTCTCAGGGTTATTTGTTACACAGCATAACCCAACCTGTGCAGACTGATTCAGGAATGGCGCAGAGTGGCGTGGAGTGAGCCGCACAGAGTGAGAGTAAGTATTGCTATGGCCAAGCTTTGTTGCAATTTTGTGTGTGTGCTGGATTATAAAGTAAAACATTTCTTACGGTAGTTTTCAAACATTTTTATCACCACCCCCAGTGAGAATTGTGTTTTCTTTCATAACACACGCATGCACACACGGGCTCATTTCACACCACACTGTCTCTCACTCGCTTATTCCACCCATGCTGATCCCCTGTTGGTTCCTCTGCCCCAGCTTCCTACGTGACTGGGTCTTTCTTGGCATTCAGGTCTCAGCTTTAAGCCACCTTCCCTCCACAGTGACCTCTCGGCCTACCGAATCTGACTTAGTGCTCCCTAGACACTATCAACCTGCTCTATTTATGTGCAGTATTTATTGCAGACTGGTCCCTCCTCATCGATCTGTGTGTGGGCTTGTTAGTCCGTCTCCTGGAGCACCTCGCCTGTTTCCCCCGCCGCCCTGGTACCTGCCGCTTAGTAAGGAACCACAGATCAGAGCATCGCGATGATACAAATGCAGACATAATACAGTTGGCTCCTCTGGCGGGCACAGAGGGTGCTCCCAAAATTCCATGCTCCCCCTGTACTTCCCAGCCTCACTGTGGTTAGGTTGGAGCCCACAGCCCAGTGCACGGTGAGTGGAAACTCTGTGTGTCCCGTCTCGCCTGTGGTCATCATGGGCCAGCACGGGACATCCTCCATCCTTCTCTTCCGTCCCACTGCACCTTGGAGGCTGTGCATTTGGAGTGGCACAGTCACGTGATATCCAATGGCTGCCTGGCCACAACCGAACTTTGCACACCCCATTCAATGGCCTTCACTGCGTTCAGCCAGCTGAAATTTTAGGGTTCACTTCTCACTACAGCAAAACCCAGCCTAGCCTGAGTCTCACAGCTCTCACGAGTCGCCCAGGCCCTGTTCTCATTTAGCAGCCTTCCCAAGAAGGTGACCCTGCCTTTCACAAGATTAAATATTTAGACCCCACTTATAGAGGGATGGTAGGGTTTCACTCCGCCGGTGGATAGAATAAATCCATATTTTTGTATAAAAACGGAGAAGGAAATAAAAGTCTTCACATCTGACAAAGCCAGCAGCTGTCTCTAAAAGGCAGAAAAGTCTGGCTCCTCATTAGGCAGTTTTCCCTGCCCTTGAGCTTGGCGAAAGGGGATCCATCCAAACCGAATTCATCACCTCCCAATGATTTCCTCTCAAGCGGGGACAACGGCGTCAATTAGACCCCAGGATGAATGTAGGTAAAACTTTGCTCTGACAAGGATTCAACCTGTCTTGCTTCTAATTGTCCATTTATTTCTCCTACAAACAACGTCGATAGCCCAGATGCCGCCTTTGCGGAGCGGCCGCAGCTCCCCCGGGGAGGGGGCAGGGGGAGGAAGCCGAGTGTGGCGGGAAGGTTTCCATGGTAATTACGCACCGACCACCAGAAGGCTCTGCCCAGTGAAATCCCTTGTTAGCCACCAGACAGCTAATTAGGAGAAGCCTTTAGCACTTGCTCACGCTCTGGAACGTTTCTTCCTGGTGGGTCCGGAATGGGCGGTCAAGGCTTCGTCCAGACAAGGCCGAGTCTCTTTAGCCCCAAGCCCCAGGGAAAGTCATGGGCAGGAAGGGAGAGTAATTTATTCTGTTGGCCCATGGAGAACAGACATTTGACAGCCTCTTTCTTTTATGCATCTGGCAAACACCAAGATCAAGCAGGGGCAGAGGTGTGAGGACCGCAAAGGGAGGAAGTGATCCAGCCACTCCAAGCAAGACCCAGAGAGTAACTGCGGGTGCAGGGGAGAGAGCCCCGCCTGCGGGGAAGAAACATTCTGGGTCTAGGGATGCGCTCTGGTGCTCACAGGCCCTGCTTCGTGTGTGTGCAACATGGCCCCATGCTGAGAAGTGTGCTGTGCTTGGTTGGACACTCAGCTGTCACCATCTTAAATTATTTAATAATTCATAAACAAGGGGCCCTGCATTTTTACTTGTCACTGAGCCACACAAAATTATGTTGCTGCCGGTTCTGGGTGCTCAAGTGGACAGGTGTTCTAAGCAGATAAACAAAGGCAGCAGGCTATGGATACAGAGAAAGCCCCTCTGCGCACAGGCAAGCGGGACCCCGCCAGGCCACCAGGTACAGGATCCGGGACATTGTGATGACTCCCAGCCGAGTACTGTGACAAGGAGCTCTCCCTCTAGAGCCAGCAGGACATGGGTCAAGGTCCACCTTAGCCAGCCACTCCCTCGGTAGGCTGGGACAAATGACCGACCTCTTCAGCACCCCAGCGTTCTTGTCTGTGATTTGGGGATGCCAGTGGTAGCTATTTCACTGGGTGATGATAAACATTGGCACATAATTATTGCCTACATGTTCCCTAATACACTCACTATTATCAGTGATGTTTTATGATTCCCATTGTATTTCCATCCTCATACTGTCCCACAGCCACCTGCCGAGGCCCCTGAGCCAGTGCTGAGCCAGCCACACTGACCCACAGGCCTGTCTCTCCTGCAAGCGTGTCCTGAAGGCCAGGAGACACCAAAGCATTGCCCCTTCCTTCGAGGTCCTCCTCCCAGCATCCTTCCTCTTGTGCAGATTTCGCCCCCATCCTAGGTCCCTAGTTCCACCTTTAAACTTTCAGACTCTATTCTCACCCTCTAATCTTCCTAAGGAAACTGGCCTGCAGGTGAGTGACTTGCCTGAGGTCACCCGGTGAGTCAGCTGCAGAGCCGTGATCCCATCTTGGTCTTGCGATGCTTTGCGGCCCTCTGTGTGATTGTGAGGCTGAGCGATGCTCCTTCATTTCTGCCAGCCTCGTAAAACACTTCGGCGTGCTTTAAGTTTCTAGGTTCTGGCAGGGTACGGTGGCTCACGCCTGTAATCCTAGCACTCTGGGAGGCCGAGGCGGGTGGATTGCTCCAGGTCAGGAGTTCGAAACCAGCCTGAGCAAGAGCGAGACCCCGTCTCTACTATAAATAGAAAGAAATTCACTGGCCAACTAATATATATAGAAAAAATTAGCCGGGCATGGTGGCACATGCCTGTAGTCCCAGCTACTTGGGAGGCTGAGGCAGCAGGATTGCTTGAGCCCAGGAGTCTGAGGTTGCTGTGAGCTAGGCTGACGCCACGGCACTCACTCTAGCCTGGGCAACAAAGTGAGACTCTGTCTCAAAAAAAAAAAAAAAAAAAAAGTTTGTAGGTTCTGCTCTCTCCTCATAAATTCACTCAAATCCCCCACAGTATAGTTATCTCCAGGAAAATCAAGCTCTCCTGATTGGGGGCTGGTCGGAGTGAGGCTCCGGGCTCCGGCATCAGTGGGCAAAAGGAGTCGCTTATCTTAAGCAGCAGAGAGCCAGGTAGGAGGCTAATTGGCAAACAAAAGGAGAAGAGGATGCCGTTCGAGCATGACCTGAACTTGGCTCATACTGCCATGGAATGGCAGCTCCATTTCCCAGTCTGGGAGTTGGGAAAATGGGTGGGGGGGGGGTGCATGGCCCCTTGTGATCCCCAGAAAAGACAGCTAGAGTGTCCACGCCCAAGTCTTCAGAACAGCAGAGGCCTTGGCATCAAATGGGATTGGGTTTGATTTCTTCCTCTGCTGTTTACTAGCTGTGTGACTTTGAGTTGGTTATTTTCTCTCTCTGATTGTGTCATGCATATTTCTCAGTGTCATTGTAGCATTTAAATGGAATAATCCATTTCATTCACAAAGCAGTTGGCACTAGTGCCCAATGCATGTCCATCATCACGAGCAAGATCACCATCATCAGTATTAGCAAAGATCAGTGAGATCCTTCAGATCTGTCCTTGGTCCTTCCCAGTGATTAAGAACTCCAAGGGCATTGAGAGGCACCAGTAGTACTCATCAGAGTAATAGAAGTCATATTAAAAGGTGCAGAAAGACATCACATTCATGCAGCCTCACTCTGGTCCAGGGAGTGTATTTGGCAGTCTACACCAAACGTGGTGGCCGGAAAGGCAGCCAGGAAAGACCTGACACCGTGTCAGTGTTCCTGGAAACACTGGTTCCCTCGGATAGGGACGAAGAGGACACAGGCAGGGAAAGTGAGTGAACAGTGGCAGGAAAATGAATCGTGGAGAAAGGAGGAGCTGCCTGCCATTAATCATCATGAAGAATAGGTCCTGGAGAGCTGCCTTTGGCTCCACGGTGATTAATGACCTTTTTAATTTCCCTGTGCATTGTTCCAATTATGCAGGGGCGCTGAGGGAGGCCCCGCCTTCCCTGTGGAAGCTGGGGGGTCTGTACGGGGCCCTGGAGTGAAACAGAGAGGAGGGCTCTGGGGAGACCCCAAGTTGCTCTCCAAAGAGCCTGGACCCAGGGGGCAGGCTTGGAGGACCTGCAGATCCCAGAACTTGGAGAGATATGAGGCCGGGAAAAGACAGTGACAGTCTCTCGAGAAGGCTGGTGGTGGGTACCACTCTTGGCCTCTAGCTCGGTTACAAAAAAATAGAATCATTTTCTTGCAAACACAACTAAATTTTTATTTTGAGTTCCCATTCTTCCCGAATGGCAGAATCTTAATCTTGTCCCTGAGATGTATCTGAGTTCTGGGTGTCAAGGCACGGCTGAGAGTCCGGAGCAATCGGCCACTTAAGATTCTTGACCAGGCAAGTACCTTCTGGTTCATCCATCACCCGCCCAGACCCTCGGCTGTCAGGCCGTGGAGGCTGCTGCTACGAAACCTCGCATTTCTGTCTGCACCCAATGGTTCTCTCTCTGTGTTGTTACCATGCACCGAGGAGCAGTGGGAACCCCAAAAAAGCTGTCTCTGGTCCCAACTACTGAGATGGACCACCAGACCCGTTGCAGGTCTCTGGCTCCCCAAACTGCTGCTCTATTGAGAGTCAAGGTCTCTCTCCTCACTGCTCCTCTCCTGTCCCTGACCCAGCCCAGGGCAGGGCACGATGCATTGACCACCCTCCCTGGTTCTGCAGACCCTGGTCAGAGAGCCCCACCCCAGGCTCCTACCCCCATTCTCCACCACCAAGAGCTCAGGCTTTTCAAGCACAAAACCCAAAGACCAGCAGGTTACTTCTGATTGTCACCCTGCAGCATTAAGCACAGGACTAAGGCAGTCTCTCTCTCTCCCTCCCCACCTTTCTCTCTCTTAATTTTGAGGCGTGGAGGAGGAGAGAAAATAGGATAGAACCAATGGTTAACATCTTATAAATATTATCCTGCCACACATACAGAATGCCATGGAGAGGTTCAGAGGAAGGAATGAGCACATCCCGTAGAAAAATCAATAAAATTGTTCATGCAGAGAGCAGTATTTCTTCATTATTAAGAGCATAGGCTTTCGAGCCTGACAGATCTTCGTTCAGTCCCGGGCCCCTCGTCACTGCTGCGTGACCTTGAGCAAGCGGCGTGGTCCCCCCAGGCCTGGGCACAGTCGTCTGTGGAGTGGGGAGGAGCCAGCCCGTGCCCGACCGCCAGGGGGCGGCGCACCGGGGTGGTGTGTGCAGGGCGGGGCACGGTCCTATGGCTGCACCTGCAGAAAGGGGGGCAGACAGGGTTTAATTCCTCAGAGATGGAGGGAGAGAGAGGGCAAGTGGGTGAGAGAAGGTGACAGAAATATGTAACATAGAGAAAAACACAGAGGAGTGTGAGAGTTTGAGGCCTCACCTGAGGCAGCCAGAGCAATCGCAGACACCAGGAGGATGGTAAGAGATCTGGGATAAGGAAGGGAAGAGTGACAACTGGTTTTGGGTAGTTGGTCCATGGCCTGTGGACACAGTGGTGTCACGAAGGTGGCAGAAAGGAGCCTGTAGCAGTTGAGGAATGAAAAAGATGAAATCGAGTTAGAGATGCCATGACTAAGTGGTATCTGACGGAAAAAATGGTGACAATTCTTCCCCTCTGCCTCCCTCCCTCCTTCCCTCTCTCTCTCTGTCTCTCACACTCAGAAACGCTCATATGCAGAGAAGTTCTCGATGAGTCACAGTCCCATCTCTCCTTCTGGGAGTTTCTCAGCAAGAGGGAGGACGAGCCCTGGGTTGGCTGAGCCGGGCTGAGGCAGGGAGCAGGTAAAGCCCGGCTCTCCCGACTTCAAAGGGCACAGGAATCACCTGGCGATCTGGCCAAGCTGCAGGCGTGCGCAGCAGTGGCCACGGGTCACGTCCTCTGCCTAGCGGGCTGCACGTGGGGCTGGGGCTGCGGGTCAGGGGGCCACACTTTGCGCGGCGAGGGGCTCGGTGGCTCTAGAGGGGATGGCGTCACTCCGGGACGTCAAGGGGCCCCCATTCGCTCTGTTTTCTGGGGACTAAATTTTCATTCCTTTGCCTCCAATAATCCTCAGTAATCTCTCTTGGTAACTTGGAAATGCCAAGTCCCTCCACTTTTTACTAACGGATTAAGTGGGGAGAAATCAGGAAATCCAATCTGTCATTTAAACGTCAGTGAGCTGAAGCTTGCACACCTCCAGGGGCCATGCCCCCCCAGGGAGAGCTGTCATCCCTTCATTCTCCTGAGCGAGGAGGTCCCAGAGGGGGTGCCGCCTTCTCTTCTGGGTGTCCTGTTTCTGGTCTTCCCCTGCTAGAACACACACACACACACACACTCTCGCACGCTCCACTGACATACAGACTGCTCCAGTGGAAATGAATAAAGTTATTCTACTGTATGAAATAAGAGTCAAGCTCCTTATAATGCCCTCTGGGGACCTGCATGATCTGGAGTTGCCTCCTGGGTCCACCTCTTCTTGGATCTCTTTCTGCCCTCACCAAGTCATCTCCCCGCTGCTCCTCTAAGGCAGTGGTCCCCAACTCCAGCTGTGCCTTAGAGTCACCTTGGGAGTTTTTGAAATACATCAATGCCCAGGCCAACCACCAGACCAATGATATTGCGATCTCTTGAGGACACGAAGCAGCAGGCATCAGTAAATTCCAGAGCTCCCTAGGAGATTTTAATATGCAGCCAAGTTCAGAATCACTGCTCTGAAGTTCCAGAGCTTTCTACCCTCAGCATCTCACCTTTCCTCCCTCTGCCCCCAGGCTTGGCACACTGGCTCCTTCTCACCTGTCAGATCTCAACCCAAATGACTCCTCTTTGATGAAACCTTCCAAGAGCACCTTATCAGAAGCCATCCCTTGCTTTATTTCCTAGAATTAGCTTCCTAGGATTTGTCGCAGTCTGCATTTTCCCTATTTATTTGTATGCTTGTTTATTCTCTGTCCACTTCACGAAAATGTCAGTCCCACGATGCCAAGAACTGGTTTCATTTGCCCCGACGTCCAGCACTTAGCAGAGTGTTTGATCCTTGGGAGGGGCTTATCAAACGGTCGGTGAATGAATGATGTACGGTCACATACATTTTTATAGAGCAGTTCAGTGTAAGATGCCCAGACATTGTGACTTAGTTTAACTTCTCTGTTCCCTATGGTCGCCCCAAGTAAGGAAGCTCCGCAGCTGGAGCCATCAGGAAGCTGGTGCCTCATATGACTGTATTCCTTCCCTCCCCTTCCACCACCCCCCCCCCTTGATCTGTAATGCCATTTTTCTGGGGGCCCCTCAGGTAAGCCTGCCAGCTCAGCACCCCACACTGCTCTCCTAAGAAGATAGACCCTTCCAAAAAGAGGAAGAAAATCCCTCTGGCAGTGTTTTCACCTTCTTATAGGGTCCACACTTAGGAACTTACTCACACATTAGGATCAACTCAAGACTCCCAACTGCTGAATTTTCCAGCTCCAAATGAGAAAAGGTGGCATTGGATCCAAAAAGAGGAGGATGCAGTGGGTGCTCCGACTCTATTTGTCTTCCCTTTAGCAGTAGATTTTCTCTGTAACTCCCTGAGGGGTAGGCACCCTCGCTAAAACCAGCGTTCACTTCTCCCAGAGCAACGCTGTCATCGTTTTATAGGAGGAGATTAAATCACTCGTATTGACATCACTTTGACCCTTCCTTAACTAAGCAGTAACCCCATCATTATTAACCCGAGAACCATTCACCTTTCTCTGAGCCGGGCTTGCATTACTACAGACATCGTCAGCTGTGAATCGTTCTTTCTTAACCTCCCAGGGAGAGGGGTGTCAGATCCCCAAATCTCCCACCTATGGCTTCTTAGTTCATCAGTCACTCCAGAAGAGCAGTCCTTGAACTTTTCATTTCTTCCCTTTCCCAACATGAGAAATAATAACATCCCATAGTAAAATATGCTCCCAGAGGAAATGACTGACTTTTGCAAAAACGAGGGTATCTGCAGGCTATGAGCTAATCGCCATTAAGTCCCCAGCAAAGTGGCTGGTCCATGGTAGGTGTTCACTTACAAAAAAAAAAATCCTAGCTATTTTTACTACTGTGGTTGCTCTTTCTATTAATACTCCTACTACCACTATTACTCCTGATCCTAGTCCTTAGTAAAAGAATTAATATGCATTAGTCAGCTGATGAGTGCTTTGGAACCAAATAAGTGGATGAAGGATAAAGCTGAAACATCTCTTAAGATTGTGTCACTCTTGCATTTCAGGGATGGAAGTGCTAAGTCACTGCTCTGACACCAAAGCATCCACCTAAACTGTGCTCGTGAGGTCAAAGCCCTGGCCCCCGGTGCTGATTTCCCTGCAGCATGCCTGCTCAGCCTTGCAAGGCTCAGGCACTCAGACAGTCCAGCCCTACTGCCTGGGGGGATATTTAGACAAGATAACACAGCACACAGTCAGTCATTAAATGAGGGCTCCAAAATGTATTTGCAGAAGTCAAATTGCTAGTATGGATAACTAAATTCTGAGTCAAGACTCAGCATATCCCAAAAGGTTGATTCCCTTAAGATAGCATTTTTTGAAAATAAAGATAAGGCACACACCTGCATTCAAAATTCTACTAAACATGTTCAGGGTGGGAAAGAATCATTCAATTGTAGCCTAGTGAAAAAGAAATGGTGTTTACATTGGAATAAGGTCGTAGACAATGATATTCCTGCAGGATTGAACAAATAAGATAAAATAAAATTTTTGGCAAATACAGAGTTGGCCCAACTCACACTCAAAAAAGAGTTGTTATCTCTTTATTTTTTACTCTAGATTAGAAAAGCAAAGTGATGTCAAACTCACAGGGAAAAGAAATGATTGATACTATTAACTGAGTGATAAATGATTGATACTATTAATTGAATGATTACTATGTGCCAAAGACATCATGTGGATTATCTCAATTGCATTAAGGTCTTTAGTCTGTTCAGAGAAGTTCAACTGTCCAGAGATCCCCACTCTCCAAAGGGAACTGGAAGGTGGGCTTGAAACTCAGGGTCTCCTGACTCCAAGAAGTCATTCTCTAAACTGCTTCTTCCTATTGCTAAGTCTTCTGGGAAGTGCAATTTCAAATGATATAATCATATTCTTTTTTAAATTTTATTTTAGTAGATTTAGCAGGTACAACTTGAATTCCATTACACGTATATACTGTATACTGGTGAAGTCTGGGCTTTTGGTGTCCCCATCACCCAAATATTTTACATTGTCCTCATAGGTAATTTTTCATCCCTGACCACTTCCCACCCCCTCTTTTGAATCTCCAATGTCCGTTATACCACTCTGTGTGTTCTTACAAAGCCATAGTTTAGCCCCCATTTATAAGTGAGAACATGTGGCATTTATTTTTTTGTTCCTGAGTAACTTCACTTAGAATAACGGTTCCAGTTCCATTCAAGATGCCACAGAAGATATTATTTCATACTTTCTTACGGCTGAGTAGTATCCCCTGGTGTATATACATACCACATTTTTTAACTCATTGGTTGATGGACACTTTGGTTGATTCCATAACTTTGCAATTGTGAATTGTGCTGCAATAAACACATGAGTGCAGGGATCTTGATATAATGATTTGTTTTCCTTTGGGTAGACCCCAATGGTAGGATTGCAGGATTGAATGGTAAATCTACTTTTAGTTCTTTAAGAAATCTCTATACTTATCTCCATAGAAATTGTTCTAATTTAAATTCTCACCAACAGTGTGTAAGAGTTCCCTTTTCACCACATCCATGCCAGCATCTATTGCTTTTTTTTTCACTTTTTAAAAATAGCCATTCTAATTGGAGTAAGATGGTATCTCATTTGTAGTTTTAACTTGCATTTCTCTAATGATTAGCAATGTTGAGGATTTTTCCATGTGTTTTTTGACCATTTGCATATCTTCTTTTTAAAAAAAACCTATTCATGTCATTTGCCTACATTTTAATGGGGTTATTTGGTGGTTGTTTTTTTTTTTTTCTTTTTATTGCTGAGTTGTTTGATTTCCTTGTAGAGTCTGGATATTAGTCCTTTGTCAGACACATAGTTTGCAAATATTTTCTCCCATTTGGTAGGTTGTCTATTTACTCTTTTGATTATTTATTTTGCTTTAAAAATGCTTTTTCATTTAATTAAGTCCATTTCTCTATTTATGTTTTTGTGTATTTGCTTTTGGGATCTTAGTCATAAATTCTTTGCCAAGGCCAATGTCCAGAAGAGTTTTTCCCAGATTTTCTTTTAGAATGTTTATGGTTTCAGGTCTTATATTTAAGTCATTGATCCACCTTGAGTTGATTTTTGTATATGGTGAGAGACAGGTATCCAGTTTCCAGGATCATATTCTAAACTATATTCCCATCATCTCTTCAACTAAAGATGTAGATGGCTACTCCACAAGAACAATATCATCCATGATATAGTAGCTAACTGAAGTACTGGCCAGTGCCAGGAAGGCTCTATTAAAAAAAAATGACCTTAAATTAAATAGCCTTTGTGAAGTTGTGTTAAAAACACAATCCTTAAAATAATGGCAAATATCACTAGACAAGACAGAGCTGGCTTCGAATAGATTGTTTAATTAAATGTTTTATTTTGAAATAATTGTAGATTCACATGTAGTTGTAAGAAGCAATACAGAGAGATCCTGAATTACTGTGACTGAAACAGAGCCTTTGACTCTGTTTCTCCCAATGTTAACATCTTGCAAAACTATAGCACAGTATTTGCAACCAGAATATCAGCACTGATACATTTCAAGTCCCTAACAAATTTTGAAATAAGAATTTTTTAAAAAATTTCTGACTCCTATTGCAGTATTCCTCTTATAAAGCCTCACTCTGAGCTCACAAGTAATTGTGTCCAAGGCATTAAAGCATTACCCCTTTCAAGAATAATTGCATGTTAAGAGAAATTATTAAGGGAAAAGTATAATTAAACATATGAAAATATACACAAATTCATTATTGCTCAGAGAAATACATAGCAAAACAACAGAGAGATACTACTTTTTATCAATCAGAGTAACAAAATAAGAAAAGACTGATAGTATTCAGTTCAAGTGTGTGTATGGGTAAACAGGCATTTCCATATTCCTATTAGAAGATTTAGTTACTCTTTGAGGATTAATCTGGAAATAACTATTATAATAAAAGCACATATATCCTCTTATGTAGCAATCTCAGTTTAGAGTAATTACTTCTATTTTACAGAAATAAAAGTAACAGTACAGAAACGCAAGCATATTTATGCAATATTGTTTTTTTACAAGTGTCAAGCACACACACACCAATACCCTGACACACCCTAAATGCCAATCAGTAGAAGAATGGTTGAGTTCATGATGTAAATCCAAATTGTGAATTATTATGCAGCCATTAAAAAAGGTGAGTTGATCTAATCATATATTTGCAGGAATTTCTGGTGTGATAAGGGAGGGAAAATAAGGAAGCTGTAGGGTAGTGTACATAATATAATCCAAGTTTAACAACAACAAAAAAACCTACAAATGCGTGTACCTATTTGTGCATGTTTATGAGCATGAAAAAGTTTGCGGCAAGATATAAAACAGATTATTAGCATTGTTTTTCTCAGTGGTTGGAGGAAAAGTGAGAAGGAAGGAGTCAGGGAAGAAATTATTGACTTATTTGAATGCTTTTAATTTGTTTGTCTAGTTAGTTATAACAAGTATACAATCTCAGTTGAGATTTAAAAGAAACCTAATAAGTAAAAGGGAAGGAGGAGGAAAAAACAGAAGATCAAAGATGATCAAGCCGAAAAGAATGAATGGGCAATAGTGGAATTTTAGGTATGACAGGTTTCTCTGTACCTGGGGAGGGGGCAGGGAAGAGAGATAGGAAAGAGGTGACTCTACCCTTTGGTCTGGGTGCAGGGAACTTGCGTTCACCTTCCTAAATCCTGCTGTGTGGGCCAAGGGAGAGCAGCGAGACCAGTCACATGTCTGTAAAAACTAATGCAGACCAAGCCGCCAGCCACCACGCAAGCAGCTCATTAAATGGACCCTCGTAATTGATTTCCACGGGAAGCAGATGCCTTTCTTGCAGGCAATAGTACAGGCATCCAGGCTGCTTCTGCAACCCTAGTGCTGCCGCATAGCAAGGAGCGCTTTGATGCGTGGCTCCCCCTTGGACCAGGAGGGAGGCACCAGGCATCCTTCTTCCCTGCATCCACTGAACCCAGGAGAATACCAGACCTGCAAACCAGCCCTGATGCACACGGCTGAGCTGGGGTCACCAGATGACATCCTTAGGAATCTCAGGGCAGGACTCTCCAGGCAATGGCTTGCAAGGGAATGGAGAACAAAAGGCAGAAAACTCCACTTGGCTGCTTTGGATGACAAGACCCCAGAGCAATGCAGCTTTTTAGAAATCACTGGCTACACAGATACGAATGCGTGAAATAACAGAGCCTCTTCAGAAAAAAGCCACACCCAAGGATTTGAGAGGCTGAGAGCCATGCTAGAAACACTTGACTACACAGCAATTACAATGGATTTATTTCACACTGCCAGTCTGCCTCTCAAGAACTGTGTGCCCAACCCAATTCTGCTAAGTCAAATGGCAGTCTCTGTAGGCAAAGGTGTTTTCCTGCCACTCACATGGCTCCTATGAAGAAGTCGTATGCAAAAGGAGTTCGTTAACCTCTACATGCCTCAGTTTCCTCATTTACATAATGAGAATACTAATAGAACCTACTTCGTAGGATTGTTGTAAGAATAAAATGGAGTAATAGACGAAGAGTACTGCATCTAGCATGTAGTAAGCTCTGTATAAATTCTTGTTATTAAGATTTGATTGCTAACTTCTCTTACACAACAGTTTGTTTAGAGTGAGATATACCGTAGCCCCTGCATCTTTGGCATAACAACACTCACAGTATTTGACAATCACTGGCAGTGTGTGCTATGCCAGGCACTCTGCTATGTATCTGTACCTACCTTACCTCTTCTTTTCATTCTCACACAACCCTGTGAGGTAAGGGCTCTGACTGTCTTTATTTTTTTCTGAGTGTTGGAGAATTTAAGTATCTTTCTCCCAATAGTTTTCCATCCAGGAAGGGGCAAAGCTGGGATTATCAGGCAGATCCAGTCAACTCCAGATTCTCAGCTTCTACCCACCACCCTCGCAGCTGGAACAGGTACACTGGAGCCCACATACAGAGGTTCTCACATCTGGCTTCACCAGGGTGCCTTTCCAAAACGGATTTCTGCCTCCTACCCTGCACACATATTGAATCAGAATCTTGAAAGCGGTCCCAAAAATGTGTATTTTTGACAAGCCCCTCAAGTAATTCCTATGTAGTTAGCCCAGTGCTTGAATTCAGGAGCTATTCCAGAACAGAATTGGGTTTTTCTTTAACTCTCTGAGAATCCTTCGAAGGAAACAAATCGCCTTACCCAGACTAGATCTTTTCATCCCACATCAGCTATCCTAAGCTGAATCCAAATCTCTATAAGAAAAACTTTCTTGTATTCTACTCCTTACTTTTAACTAAACTTTTTTATCCTCAAACTTCCCAGATGCCTGGAGAGCCTTTCCCATCTTCCCATACTTCCCACTTCAGTATTCTGTCTCCACAGAAGCCTCAGCCTGCCTCATCTATTAAATGACCTGCAGTTATGAACAATGGAAAGATAAATCTGTTTCCTTCAATGGAAACATTTACCCAATGAGTCTGAGTCATCAAAGCCTCAGAAATTTTGACACATTCATTAATTTTGCTCAACTTTATTTGTTAACCATAAAAAACCAGGCACGATGCAAACTCCAAAGGCTTTTGCCTTTTACATGAAGATGTATTTGTTGGAAAGGAGTGCTGAAATGCGCATTTCCTTCCACACAGGGATTCTTAAAGTAATTACACCAAACAAAGTAAAAGAAGAGCTTGAGTATATGTTATTCCATTAAAACTGGGTTTATTGAGCACCTGCCATGTGAAAGGCACTCCCCGGGGTCGAGCAGGAGACGTTGGAACAGATGTGAGTTCTGGCCTGAAGACGCTCACATCTGGGAGGGGAGATAAGCAGAAAAAACCATAACAAAGGTGGGATATGGAAAATGCCATAATCCAGAATCTACTTCTCCTCCTCTACACAACAGCACCTGAGTTTTACTCTTCAGAATCACCCATTACCCGTTATGACCCCACATGGCATGGAAGTGATTGAACCCACCCCCAGCTGCAGGGCAGAAGCCCAAGATAGGTTTAGCCAATCAGAGTATTCCTTTCCTCTGGCCACAGCGATTGGTTCAGAAATGAGCACGTGACTCAAAATGGTCCAATAAGATTCAATCCCAGGATTTTGTTGGAATAGTATAAACATAGAAACTTTCTTTCTCCCTAAGTTGCTGAGCTTGGGAAATATCAAGCTGAAGCTGCCGGGTCCACCCATGGAGAAGAGCTTTCCTGAAAGTGAAGACAACTGAATACAAAAGACAAAACCCAAGTGGCAATGTCTGTGCTCCCAGATCTGCGTGTACCTGAAAAATAATAATTCCATGTGCGAAGAATTCGGTGTCCAGGGGCTGCATCCGGGTGGGAACATCGGAGAGGGTTTCCTGAGGCCGTCGCTCCACAGCGGGGGCAGGACGGGGCTCCAGTTGTTTCCAGGGCATGACCACGCTCTGCCCGCCCTTCACTGAAGCTTCCACCAGCACACCCCGTCAGCAGCCACACACCAGCACCACTTTAACTCAGCAATGGCATGCCTTCCAGGTAGCTTTTGACCTTGGGGATCATGTATTTTCCTTTTCCTCTCTATCAGAAAATTATACACACAGTAGGTGCTCAAGGAGTGCTTCCTGAGTTGTATCATGTTTTTTTTCTGTCCTGTGTGTCTACATATGTGTTTTTCACTGTAATTTGCCATCGTTCCATCCAAGCATAAATTTCTCATCAGCTCATATGAAAGAGTCTAGCAGAAGTTGTAGCACAATAAATGGAAACTGGGCAGCGAGGATGATAAAAAAAAAAAAAGGCCAATCTTGGGATTACTAAGCAATAAAACATACATGTCAGTGGGGTTCATCAAAATCGGGTCCTGGGCTTACAAAGCAATAAAATGCATGTGCCACATCGACCAGCGTGGGCTCCTGAGAGCCACGGTGCTGGCAAGGTATTTCAGACCCAGGCAGGGAGAGGAAACGGGATGAGCAGGAGTTTGGGGCCTTCTCCCAACTATTTTTTTTCTCCTCTGGAAGGAAGCAAATCTTTTTCCCCTGGGAAAGGTGCATCCATGCTGGCTTGCAGCAAATATCCTCTGAGCGGGTTCCTGGAAGCCTGCTCCCAACACCAATCACTGCAGTCCTTCCACAGAACGTGTTTCCTGCTGTTCCTCAGAGTAATAGCCACAATTGTCTGGCTTAGTTGTTTGTTGATCGGCTGTTCTAAGAGTGCAGGAAACATGCCTGTCCGGTTCTTCTCTGTATCTCCAGCACCTAGGTTGAGGTATGAGGTTTGGTTTCAGGACAAAGTAAGTGCCCAGTCGATCCATGGAGAATGACTAAATTGGTGAATTAGCCCATGGAAAGATGACTGGGCTTGCAGTTTAATTTAATCCAGGTCTTGACTATGACATTTGCTCCCCATGGGACCTTAGGGAAGTAAGTTCATATATCTGGGACGATTTAATTACCTGTAAGATGAAAGAGTTTGATCATGTTTGGGTATCAGAGTGTGTTTCATTTTATAGCAGCTTAATGCTTTTAATCAACTGAAATCACACACAGAATTTTTGCATGTTTGTGACGGTTAAATAGGCTCTGTCTACTTGGAGCCTGAGAGTGAAAAGAAAACAGGCTCCCTTGGGCTGTCAGCCATCTCTGAACTCTAAGGTGTCCTAGAACATGGTGTGTAAGCCACTGGACAAGATCTGAACATTTTTCTTAATGGTTCAGTGATGGTCAAAGTGATGCCAAATGAATTACTTAAGAATAGAGATGGAACCTATGGAGCAGATGCAAGAGACAGATACCATCAGGGTTTGGTCCCATCTGACTCAAAATTCCATCTGCTTTTTATCCACCCATACACCCACCCACCCATCTCCCCATCTATCCACCTATCCATTCAGTGTCCATTCATCTCCCCATCCAATCATCCATCCATCCTCTCATTTAGTCATTCACCCCTCCATGTGAGGGGTGAATGTATCAATGAAATGAATGTATCAATCAAACGAATGTATCAATTCATTTATCAAGCCACTATTTATTGAGTTCCAGGAACTGGGAATATAGTACCTGACAAGCAAGGCAAAGTCCCTGTCTTCACCAAACTTCAGTTCTAGGGGTGAAGTTAAATGAGGCAGGAGGAGAAGGAGAGAGAGGGAGAGAGAGAATGCCAGCTATTATGAAGTGCTATGAAGAATAATAAATCAGGACAAGTGAGCTAAGGAATAACACAGGTGATATTTTATATAAAGAGGTAGTCAGGGAGGCTTCTCGGAGGAGATGACTTTCAAGCAGAGTTTTGAAAGAATTGGGAATATATCCTATGAATATCAGCAGGAAAAGCATTCTAGGCAGAAGAAACTGCAAAGGCCAAGAGGCATGGGTGCTTCGTGACACCCATCTGCCCAAGCAGAGAACTGGACTTAAAAACTTAAATGATGCTGAGACCATCTGTGAAATAAGTTTAAGAACTCTTACCTTGCAAGATTTTCAAGAGGATTAAATGAGATAATCATTGCTTATGAGTTTGTCATGTGTAAAAAGGTGCACGAAGAACATTTTCTGAATAAGGAGAATTGAGTGTGATTCTGGGTTTTTCAGATCCTTTAATCCACAAATGTTTGCTGAGCATCTATTATATGAGGCTCACTGATTAACCCTCCTTGTTGTTATCTCATTTAACTATCCCAATTACTCTAAGGGGTAAGTCCTATTATTGTAAAGTCCATTTGGCATATGGGGAAACTGAGGCAGGGAAAAAGTAACCACCAGACCAAGGTCCCAGAGGTAGAGAGGGACAGCCAGGATTTGATCTTAACAGTCTGATTCCAGAGCCCCAGGGCTTGACTAAGGGGCCACCTTGCCTCCCCTAGTCACTCGGCCCAAGTTTTTGTCATGGAGCCCTTGGTACCAGAGAACAGATTCTGCAGGAAGAACAAGGAGAGTGGCGGGAGATCAGGTGGTCACACCCTTTCCCAAAAGATCACTTCTCTTCTGATGCCACATGAAGGGGTTGCCCTTACTCCCTGCTACCTCCAAATGATTTCCTGCATGGTTCTAGAGCCATTGAGACCCTTCACACAAGAGATGCAAAGTGAGGAGGCCCAGAAGAAATGCAAAAAGATTTTTCTGTACCTGGCAGAGACTCTGCCATGTCAGTCACTCCTATAGGCGCTCACACAACTCTCATTAGAGGCCCCAGGGCTTTGAGATGCCAATTTAGATGCAATTTCTTCTGGAACACTTTCCTTGACCATTACAGCTCCCATCTCTCTCTCTCTCTCTCTCTCTCTCTCTCTCACACACACACACACACCTCCCACCTGGAATAGGTACCCCCCCTCCCACCTCCACGCCACCCGTATTTCTTTTCTCCTGGCCATCAGCACACTGCACTCTGTCTTGTTAGCTTACTGGCCTGCCTTATTAGCCTAAAATCACTGATGTTTATTAAGTGATTAAAGTCTGGCAGAACTAGATTAGAGACCCAGCTCTACCATTACTAGTTGTATAACCTGAAGCAAGCGATGTATCTTTTCCCTGGCCTCATTTTTTAAATCTGTAAAGTAGGGAACAATAGCAAATGCCTTACAGGATTGTTACAAGTATTGAAGGGTTAATGCGTATGAAGTGCTGAGTGTGAAGCCTGGCACATCATCAGCATTCAGTGGCGGCTCCTCGCACTATGATGAACATTTGCGGGAGTTCAGAGACTGCCCGGCTCGTTCACTGTTGTGTTTCCAGCACCTGGCACAGTGCCTGTTCCACAGTAGGTGCCTGATTATTATTTATTGAGTGACTGAAGGAGTAAATGAAAATCAAAAAGGAAAAAGCGAAGAAGAAAAGGAGGTTTAACTCCTGGCCCTACCCTGAGCATAGTAGTTTAGACACATCATTTCCTATAATTCTCACTACAGCCCCATGAAATAGATCTCATTGTTTTCCATTTTACAAAAGAGAGGTGAAGTGACCTGTCCAAATTGCACAGCTAAATAACAGAGCCTATTTTTAAAAGAACCACAGCAGGGCACCTAAAGTTCACGGTGGGAACTCCCGCCCTGGCAAAGTACAATCATTGAGCCACAGAACAGACTTGGGAGACAGGCTAGCCAGTCTGGAGGATGGAAACTTGTGACCCATGAGTTGAAATTTGGTCAATGGGTGAGATGATTTGATTTGCTCGGTGTTTCAAAAAATGTTGATATTTAAAAATTTGGAGATTTTTCATAAAATCTGTATTACTGCTTTCTCTTGAAATCCCAGCAGCTCTACAAATTCTGGGCCTGCATTTTTGCATGGAAAAAAATGAGCTGGAGCTGAGTCAGGGCTGGCCACCTGCTCCAGGGCACCGTGTCCCCTCCCCCAACTCCACCCACACATCGTTCACTGATGCACGAGCAACCCGCCTGCGTCATTGTCTGGTCATCTCTTTGCCCCCTACCCTCGTTGGCATCTAAGTTGGCCACCATGATCCCTGAATGAGTTCAACATTTTCCGTGTAAAGGTGGGACACTAAAACCCAAAGGAGGTGGCTTGCCTAAGGCCACTCGCTTAGTGATAGAATCTGGAATCTCAAGTCTCCTTCTCCAACTATCTTTACATTACTCCATCACGACCATGTCCAGGAAGCCTTCCGGATTCGATATTCCGCACCTGGAAATGTCCATAAATTAAAACGACTGTTACAGGGTCCATTTCCAAGAGGAATAGCCAGTGTCGGTTCTTAAGGGCACAAGGTAAAAAGGAGAAAGAATCATGGAAGACCACGGGAAGTATCAGCAGAGACATAAACACGACCCGCAAAGTCAGTAAGAGCCCCCAGTCCACGCCCAGCTGTTCGCGGTCGTTCAGACAGCGGGCAGGGCGCCTGGAGCGCGGCTCCGGCGTCAGTCACCCTCCTGCGGCTGCAGAGTCAGCCCCTGTTAGCCGGTAGGACGCGAATTTCCCTCCGGAAGCCACAAAATACAAACGGCCCCGTCAGATGCCCAACCGCCAGGCCGCCTCTGCCTCCGAAGGCGGGGATCGGATGGGAAAGCCAAAGGCTGCGGTCAGCGGCTCTCCTCCGTTTGTGACATGCTGCGTTTGTGGAATCTTCAGAGCCCCGCATCCTGGAGTCTAGCGACACGCCGAATCCGAGAATCGCCGTGGCGGGAACTCGGAAAGCCCCAAATAACCAGCGAGCTTCCTGGAAAAGGCTGGTCGACCTCAGTCGTCCCGCACTGAAGACAGGGAGCCCTTGGGCTGAGAGAGGCACGGCCGCACGTGGTCTCGGATGCCGCCCGCGCAGCGCCCGCGGGGAGAAGTCGCGGCCGCGAGCGGGGCGCGCGGAGGCAGCTCCAACGCACAGTGTGGTCCCCAGGCACAGGCGATCCTAGCACTCTACCTAAACACCCTGGCCCGATGCCGGCCCGTCTGGGACGGACCAACAGGAGGGAGAGCGACTTGCCTACGCCGCGGAGAGTAAGCAGGGAGCAATATATATTGTCGTCTTGGAGAAAAGGGAACAGCAAAGGATATCTGCGGTTTGAAAGTCAGTGATTACACTGGCGATGCCCATGGTACAATAAGCACAAACGCGAAGATCTCTGGAGACTCGTTTTCCTGGTGTTGTGTTTCTACTTAAACTGACACTGTGCGTGCAGGGAGGGACTCCGGGAGGGACCCCCCCCCCCCACGCCCCTCAGCCCTCCGTGGTGTTTGTGCTCTCAGGGCTATTTGCTCAGGTTGCATCCGGGCCTACGGATGAAGTCCAAGCTCTCCAGCTGGGTCTGGACCCTGCTGTCTTCTCCAGCCTCATCCGATGTCGACGCTCCTTCCAGCACCACCCTGAGCCCACACTCCGGCCACGCCCGTCCCACCACAGATCCCCAAGTGTCTGGACCTCAGCACAGGCTGTTTCCTCCACCTGGAACGATCCCTTAAGCAAAAGTGTTTAAAGTGGATTTATACTTGAGACTGGGTCAGATCATAACTCATAACCTCATTCCTTGACCGCCAGGCAGAGTTAACCACCCTTCCTTTTTTCGGCCTGGTGACTTTTTTGGGGGTGTCTCCCTTGTAGCATTTACCCTATCTTATTGGAATAGTCTGCTTATGTGTCTGTCACCTGCACTCGGCTATGAGTATCTTTAGGGTAGAAATAGCTCTTGCATTTCTGTATCCTCGGCACCCAGTACGAGCACACCCTTGAGTGCTCAAGAAATGTCTGTTGCATTGATGAATTAATAAATGATTTAGTAAAATCTTAGATCCTCATATGAGCTAGCTATTCTAGTGAGGAAATGTTCTAATAAAGATGGGCCATTTTGAAGCACCTCTTCTAAGAATAACATACCTCAACCTCTCTGTTAAAATCTGGCCTGGACCAAGCCAGAAAAGTGTACATGCAACCTACAGACAGAGGTGGAGTGCTAAAGGGCTGAAATTTTAGAGGGTGGTCACAGAGGATGACATCTGAATCAGCTCAGCATCAGAAAAACCAGAGGCACAAGCTCACAGGCTGTGCAGAAACAGGGCAGGATAGAGGTGGGCACTGCTGTCCGTGTTACCAAGCCTGCAGGTGCCTGCAGCAGGGGGTATCCCCTAAGACCAAGCAGTTTTCTAGCTCTACTCTTTCCCAAACTCTGCTGGGAATTTGAACAGGAGGTGATGAACAAGAAAGAAATGATCAGAAAAAGGACAGAGGTAAGTAAAAAAAAAAAAAAAAAAAACACAAAGCTTTTGAGATTTCCAGAGAGGAAAAAAAAAAGGCAGGGATGGGCATAGGATTATTGGCATAATAACAGTTATCAAGTATATCAGTTAATAATGTGTTCAGCTGCAAGTAAAAGAAAACCCAACTCACAGTTGCTTCAACAAGTAAGGGCTTTAGTTGCCTTAAATAACAAGAAGCCCAGTGAGTACACGAGGGCTGGTGCAGTCACTCAAGGATGCACTGAAGTCCTCTGTCTTGTGCTGTGACATGCACGGTGCTTTGCTTGGTTTTTCTCACCATGTCATGCCCACAGGTGGCTGCTGCATCTCTTGGCATCCTATATGCATCACAGTCAGGAAGAGGAACAAAAGTCAAGGGTGCATGGTCAAGTGTGTTGCTTTTCTTCAGGGAAGCAAATACTTTTTCAGAGACCCTGCTCAGGAGAATTTCATGGGAGTACCATCGACCAGCACTGTTTTCTACGATCATCCCTAATTGGAGGGTGTCTGGGAAGATCAAGATTTTTCTCACCAGCCTCTTTAGTTGAGGAAGGCATGTGAGAAGGGCTCGGGAATGGGGCTAGGAATGAACCAACCTGTGGTGTGTGTCACACCAAGCGTCTCTAAGTTTGGGGGACATGAGTCTCTCCAAGCCCATTATTTCTCCTCCATATTGAACTTACAGCCAAGACAAAATCCCCTGATATGGGTTCAGGTGAAGAGTTAAACATCAAAATCCAGCAAACAAACACCTATACTAAGTGTAAAGATCAGTAGAGCAAGGCTGTAAACTGGAAATAGCACAGCTACCCAGCCTAGGACTGCTCCCTGAGTTTCTCCTTGTATGAACAACAGATGGCGGGGTATAGGACTGAACCACATGGGAGTACCCTGTCATTCATTTAACTAGCAATTTTGAGTTCTACTATGTGCCAGTCACCAGGGTAAGACATGAGCATGCAGCGAAGACAGATCAGGTCCCTGTCCTCCAGTGCAGGGATCAGCAGACTAGACCCTGTGCCAAATCTGTTTCACATGTGGTTTTGTAAATAAAGCTTTATTGGAAAACAGCCACACACATTCACTTGCACATGGTCTGTGGCTGCTTTTCTGCTACAACAGCAGAGTTGAGTCACTGCGATGACACACTGCCAAAGATGTTTGCTTAACTTTTTCCTTGTCTTGTGGAAAATATAGGCAATAAAAGAGAAACACATTAAGGGCCAAGATCATTCCTGAGTGTGATATTGATACAAGGCTATCTGATGGAGAGTAATGAGAAGAGGGGCCAGCGACCTTAGGATGCTGAGGATGCTGAGAAGAGTCTCTCCTAGAAAGGAATATTTTACCTGCAACAGGTAGCATAGGAAGGAGATGGACATCGCAGGAGAAGGGTGTTCAATGGCAAAGGCAAGTGCCCTAAGGCAGAAAAGAGCTCAGGACCTGAATGAAGCTAGAGTGGTCAGCTGGATTGATGGGGAGAGGATGCCGTGTACCAAGGCAGGACCTTGTAGGCCATGGGAACAGGGCTGTGTTTTATTCCTACTGCAGTGAGAAATCCTTGAAGTCAAGAACTGAACTGACCGCTGTAGCTTCAGCACACAGAATGGATTGTCTGGGTCAAAACTGCAAGTAATCCAATCAGTGACTGCAATAATTTCAACTGTGGCAGAGATTGGCTATGCATTTGCCAGAATTTGTATCTCTTTTAGGGAGTGAAAGGAGTGGAAGGCGGAGAATATAGTAAGACAATATTTCCAGACCCCGTCTCGGTTAAGTGTGGCAAGGTGGCTAAGTTTCAGCCAATGAATTGTGAGCATTAATCATGTAGCCCCTGCCAGGACTGACCCATAAAACCCTCCCAACACATTATCCTCCTCCAGGCAGATGAGCAACCTTGAAAGCCACATTCCAAAGACGGTGAAGCCACAGCGATTAGAAGATCGGGACCCTGAATCACTGTTTGGAGGAGAGTTGCCACCCATCAGGAGCACCCATTTTGGACTTTACATGAGGGAGAAATACACGTTTATGATACTGGAGCCATTTTCTATGTTTGGGTTTGTTTGTTAGGGCATCACCTTGACTGCAGTGATTGACGGCTTAGACTAGGGTGGTGATTGCTGGGAAAACTGATTCCCAGCAGCAGTGGGTGTTTCAGACTGGCTTAGGGTGCTAGGTAAGGGCGAACCTCTCTGATTTTTTGCAGCCTTACCCAGGAGCTAACCACTGTTCAGCACTTTGCTGGCTCTTTCTGGGCTCAGCTAATCCTCTTGGAAACCTGCTCATCCCCAGTGCCTTTGGCTCTTTTGCTCCCCAGAACTGCCCTGTTCCCCAGGGACTAGCTGTTTGATTCCAGTTGCCCAGGCAGCTCTAACTTGTGCATAATGATGTTCCGCACCCCATGTTTTATTTCTCGGGTTTTCAATCCTTTCATAAAAAATGCATGCTGGATGAAAGGTTTTCCATACCAAACAGGCCAGAGATTTAGCGTGGCCAGCTTAGTGATTCAAAAATGTTCCTTTTCTTTTTTTTAATTTTTATTACAATTGCTCTGAAAGAAATCCCTACCATTTGATATTAACAAATGTAGCCACTGAAGCAGATGCACATACCCAAAAACACCAGGAGAATTAATTACCTACAGTTAGATCTGTTTCATCCTTTTTTTTTTTTTTCCAAGGCAATGCTGCAAAGATGAGAGCTTTACTGCAGTCAGCCACTACCCTCAAACCTTCTGTTTTTGTACCAGGGCCCACCAGGCAATGGAGATGACAGGAAGCCTTCATGGGGAGACCCCTGGGCATACCCTTCTGGCCAGATATGTCCTGGAGTGACAGTTATCTTCTAATTTAACTGGAATCTGAATCTGAGGAAAATCTCAGAGGTGTAAGCTCTAGCAGTAAAAATAATAGCACCTCACATGTGGATAAAGCTCTTCACTTACAGAAGGGCTCACACATCTGTTAGCTCCAATGGCTTCTGCAAGGGAGCGAAGAAGGCATCAGAAATTGCTGCCATACTTGGTCGCGATAATATTAGCTATCACTTTTGTGCACTTATTACATGCCAAGCGCTGTTTTTTAGCACTGTACATACAGTAACTCATTTAACACTCATAACATGCCAATGGTCTCATCATATTTATATTATGGAGGAAGAGTCTAAAGAAGAGAGAGGCAAAGTAAGTTACCCACGGAAACCCATCTAGTAAGTAATGGAGCTGGGATTTGAACTCAGGATGTCTAGGGTCAGAGCCCGTGATCTTAGGCACTATCCTATTTTGTAAAGTATAGTTTCCAAACTATGGATTTGGAAATAAGATATTCAAACTTTAGGCCACATTCTGCCATGAACAAGTTGTTATAACCTGGAAAAAATTATTTTGCCTATCTTAAAAATAGCATCCTCCTTTTCTCAGCTTGGTAATGTAAAGTAACCTACAGTTTGTTCATGCATCCTTGTACCCAGGCCCTCTGGCTGGCCCCTCCCACCCCTCTGGGCATGGTCATGTGATTTGTCTTGGCCAATAGAACAACAGCAAAGGTGATGCTGTCTTAAACTTGGAAAGAGCTTGTGCAGTGGGCGTCGTCCTCTCTTGCTGCTCCTGGGAGCCCTGTGACCACCATGTAAATGGTTCTAGACTAGCCCACAAGGTGATGAGACACACGGAGCCATCACCCAGCCCACATGGAGCCAACCTCCAGACATGTGAATGAGTTAATGCCAGTACATCTGGTCCTAGTGGAGCCACCAGCAGACCCAGAGGTCAGCTAAGTCTGTCCAGACCAGAAGAACCACCAACCCAGTCCACAAAATAGTAATAAAATGTCTGTTGTTTAAAGCCACTAGTTTTGGGGTGGTTTGTTTGTGGAAAAACTGTCTGATACCATTAATTAGGATTTGTTTCTGCCATGAATGACAGATAATGCAAAATAATAGGGGTTTAAAAAAAATAGAAGTTTTTCTCTCAAGCAAGTAAAGTCAAGATCAGGTAAGAAGGTATCATGATCAACAGTGACCTAGGCCCTTTCACTCTTTTGCTTTGTCATTCTCAATACACAGCATTTTAGTCTTGGCCCAGATTGACTGCTTCAGCTCCAGCCATCATTTCTGCATTCCAGTGATCAGGGATGAGGCAAATAAGAGCATAGCCTCTCCTCTTACAGATGCTTCCTGGAAAATAATATCTATGTGATAACAAAATTAAGTCACATAGTCCTAGAGCAGGCTGGTGATTGTCTTTACTCTAGGAATCCATGTACACAGCAAAAAAAAATGAAAAATAAAAATTAGAGGCTCTATTAGTAAGAGTAACAATAATGGATGTTGGGAGACCACCATCAGTTTCAGCTGTGTATCTGCACCTACCCATGAATGAGTAAAATTGCTTTCCACTAAAGAAAAGAGAACTGAGTCCGGACAAAAGGGTTACTTCCAGAGACAGGGTAGTTTAAGGAGTCAAGATGAGACAAAGCTCCTGTTCTGACTGATTACTAGCTGTGTGATCCAACCCTGGGCATGTTACTTACCATCCCTGATATACAGTTTCTACATTTGTAAAACAGTGAGTATGATAGCAGCATCACAAATTAAATAAGATATACATAAAAGCTCTTAATATGAAATTTCATTAAACAGTTGTTATACATTTTGTTGTTAATGACTTTGAACAAATTTAATATTTTTTTCTTTCTGCAGACAAAAGAATAAAGGTTTTTAGGAAGAGGAGAAAGAAGTGAGTGTGATATGCTCAAATCTGTGTTTTAGGAATATCGTTCATGTGATTTTTGCGTACCATATAAACATGAACAGATGTACAGATGGATGGATGGATGGATAGATGGATGGGTCGGTGGATGGATAGGTGGATGGATGAGTGGGTGGGTGGACAGATGGATGGATGAGTGAGTGGGTGGGTGAGTGGATGGATCAATAGATCAATAGCTCTATCAATCAGTCAATTAATAACTGAAATAAATGTGGAGTAAACATGGAAAAGAAAGAAATTCCAGGCAAAGAGATCAATGCTAAGGCCATTGCAGTAGCTGTGGTGGTGAGAATCAGATATAGATATTGAGAGTTGAGAGGCATTATGACTGCACTTGGCAAACAACTGAATATAGAGGGACAGAGAATCAAAGAAATTACTCCTAAATTTCTGACTTAGGTGATAGGGCTGGATGGAGTCATTCACTGAGAAAGGAAGTTAGGAGTAGGAGAATGTTTTCCCTGTACCCGCCCCCATCCACGTCCACTTAGACTGTCTCCTTGAACACAGTGCCATGACTTGTGCTGAGGGGGAGGAATCTACCCAATTTTCAGGGCCCCTCCCTACTCTTATCTCTAGGATTCTCCTTAGCACCCTGCATAGCACTAGGAGGAAAGGGAGTTTAACCATTAGGTATTATTATATCACTGTCATTAAAATTAAAACAAAAAAATTAAAAGTACTCATATAAGGTTATTGATTTTTAATTTTGCTGAATAGGTCATTAAAAAGATATAAGAACTATCACTTATTATTATTAATTCATACAGAAAGGATATCCACACAATAAAAAAGAGGAAAGAAATAATCTCAGAGTAAAGGTCATTCTTTTAAGTTTTTAATAAATTTAACTGTATGAAAAATTATCTGTATTGTCTTAATTTAAAAAAAATTGTATCAAGGATTTATAGAAATATTTTCCCACAGTCTTTGCTTTTTTTCTCTCTCTGAACTGCTGAACCAGAGTACTTCTCTCTGAAGGGACTGCCATAAGATGATGTCAACAAACATTGGTCACTAACCAGACACTGTCTCAAACACTAAACTTGCAATAGCTAATTTGATCTTCAGAACTGACCTAAGAAGTGGCTGCTATTATTATTTCTACTTTCATATGAGAAAACTGAGATCAGAGATGTTAAGTGAGTTGCCCAATGTCACTGAAATCTAGGTTTCAGGTTTGGCATTATGTCTGCAACTTGGCAAGCCAGTTTATGCATGCATTCCCTCACATAATCATTCAACTAGTATTTACTGAACACCACCTATGTGTCTGGTACTTTGCCAGGTACATAGATGGCACAGCAAACAAGACAGGCAAGGTCTCTGCCTTCCTACAACTTAGATATACCAGGAAAGACACAAAGCAAGCACTTCAGCTCATAGCTCCAGTAGAAACCACAGATGCTTTTGGGCCATCGTGATATAAGGTGGACCTTCTAGTGGGAGGATCAAGTCAGTTACAGTTTCTTCTTTGCAGAGGCTCACTTAAAAAAAATACCTTTAAAAAAAAAATACCTTTTTTCCCTCTAGAAGATCTCCCTTTTTCTCTTTATTGAAACTGGCTTCCCATAATTATGGAATCTGTGCTCTCACCAGTTCAAATAAAAAACAGGTCAGATGAGGACAAGAGGCCAGGGAAGGCTGCTAAGTCTTCCTCTAACTTAGGAAAAAGGCGTCCTGATAGCTCACAGCTGAAGAAGGGGGAGGAGAACATTTTCTCCACACCTTCTACCTCACAGCACCTGGGGGCCTGGCCCAGGGCTGCACACAAGGGAGCCAAGATCACAAGCAGAGCTCTGAAACTTCACTATATATCAGAATCACCTGATGGGGGTGGATTTAAAATCTGTGGATTATAACTCAATAATTCCCAACTATCGCTCTGACATCTGTATTTTTAACACCCTCCCAACACAATTCGTGCGCACACTAAAGTTTGAAAACTAGCAATGTATGCCTTTATTCTCCCCTGCTCCATGCCCCGCTGCTGGGGCCTCTCCCACTCCCCTCCCCCTCGTGCACGTGTATGTTCGGGTGCACTCCTTGCAAGCTTGGGGCCAGCAGGTGATCACATTGGGGTTTTGGTTTAGGAGACTCTCTCACAGTTCTTGAGAATCTATTACCTTCTCTATTACTCCAGCTCTTCTACCGGGTATTGGACTCTGGGCCCCTTAATGGCAAAGTGATGCCTTGTTTGCTGTTGATATCGCTGTTTGTGTAATGACCCCTCAGGATCCCATTTGAGGAGGCAGTGTGATTGTAAGTATAAAACCCAGACAGCGCTGGACTCTAGCTGAATTCTATCACAGCCCCTATTACTTCTAATACCACTATCCAGCTCGGTTCGCCAGATAGCCAGTAATGGGCTCTGTGAAATACAGACCATGCCCCTCTAGGACTCAGCAAGGGTGTCACCATCCACAGACTAGAGCTGGCAATTCTGGATCTCTGCTAAGGTCTCTGTCCATCTCTCGTGTGCTAACGCCTGGTGTAGTTCAACAGATGGGAGGGTCAGATTTGGGCCCACAGCTGTGTCCCAGACAAAGTCGCTTGAAGAGAGGGCCTAGATGCTGATTGCGAGATCTTGTTCTCTGTCTGTGGTGTGATAATATGTACTGCTTTCTAAAACCAGCCCGTGTTCCCTTCAATCCATCCAGGACTTCTTGGATTATGGATCAGAGCCGGGGGGTTGAGGTGCAGCACGAATTCCCTATCTCAGGTTCCCCTCTTCCTTATCCTATTTTGCTTTTATTCACATCTGCGGAGCTAGCACACCACTGAGCCCTGTTCAGCATGGTAGGGTTGGTGACACCACCACCAGAGAGCAGGTTCGAGTACAAAAAGTGGAAGATTTTATAAATACACTAACAAAGACAAATGGCAGTATTATTGTAGAGAGAATATCTTGTTCTATTGGATTGAAACTCAATGTCTGCACCTGTAAAATAGGGCCAGTATCACCTAATACAAAGTGTTGAACTCAGTGCTCAGGACAAGCAACAGATGGGACCCTGATACAGTGTTTTTGATCATTGTTAAAGTTTCTTCAGAGTTTTCTCAAACCCAGGAACTGAAAACAGAAACAAAAAGGCAAGTTCTTGTACCACTGTGGCTCTAGAAAACAGGTTTGCCCACGGACCTGGAAAAAAAAAACTAGTTAGCAGGGAAGACAGCTTCTGTGTTAATAGTCAAATAGAAAATTATGGTTTGGGTTTTGAAAGGAGAACTTCTAATGAATGGGATAGATTTTTCAAAAATATTTTAATAGAACAGAAGCAGTAAGAAAGATATACAAAAGGAAAAGCAGATGAGGCAGAGCCTAGAAGACGCCTATGAACAGCTTTAGCCCTGCCTGTGGAAGAAGAAGCATGAGGCTGATGTGACAGGCAGATCCTGGCAGGGTCTATGTGAAGGAAGTAGGGGAATGCCAGAGGGACATGGAAATGGAAGGTTAGAGGAAGTTGAGAAAGTCCTCATTGCAAAAGGAAAAATGATGGCCACAAGAGTTGTTTATTCCCATGCCTAAGTAGGAAAGGTTGCCCAAAGCCTGAGAGATTCAAAGCTAAGAGGGGCAAAGGTGCAGGTGGAAGCATACGATGGAGAGAATTGGCTTTCATGAAATCCAAGGGGATGTACACATGGAATGCGTCACCCAATAGTAGACCCATTTCTGAAATCTGAGGAACTGGAGGCCAGGACCTTGGACAGAGCTCATACATAACTTGGAGTTGGGATGCCATGTGTTCAGAGGGCAGAGGAAAAGAAAGGCATTTTAAGTATTTTAAAATGCGCAATATGAGAAATAGGGGCCAAAAAGAATGTAAAGTTGGAGGTATCCCCATTGTGCATTTCCAAGCTCAGCGAGAATAATAACTAAAGCCAATATTTACTGAGCACTTCCTAGGTAGTAGGCTCTCCTGTGAGCTCTTACATGGTTTATCTCATTTGATCTTTAGGAGTATGTAAGTTATATATTTCAATAGAAAAGGCAATCATTGTGTTGTGAAAATTTTCTCTGGTATTCAAATAAGTATGATGTCACAATCAACCTTCTAATCAAAGATGTTTAATTGAGTTTTAAGTTCATAGGACAGCAAACAACTCTGGTCAATTGACCTGAATGTACTAAAACTTAAATGTCAGTCACTTTTTATTCTCTCTGCTTTCCTTATATGCTTTCTACTCTCACATAAAAATGAGAGTTTTAATAATCTATGACTGGTTGAAGCAATCAGATGGAGATTGTAAGAATCATTTGGAGTCTGTTTGAAAATATATAATATATATATATATATATTGAGAAGGATACTATTGTACAAGGAAACTTGTGTTCATCCTATGGTCCTGATAGCTCCAAATCTTTGTAAAAAATGGGCTATATGAGAGGAAAAGATTTTGAAGTGCCTAACTTTGAAAGGCTAAAGGAACAGTAGCAGTTCAAAGGGAAGATGGTACAGATTCCAGTTGCCTAATGAGGCACTTACAATTCTTCAGGATACCAGAGCGAAACATCTTTGGCTATGAAAAAGCAAATAAGATGGTAATAGGGTAAGACAAAATAACTTTGTGTATTTTTTGCATCTTTTTATGCTTCTCTGGACACATAAGACTGATTTGGAAAAAGAGGAAATGTATAGTGTTCACCTTTTATTCTTGATAAGAAAATATTGAAAACATTTTACATTGCTCATATCCTATTATAATTGGACTATTCTATTATTTCAAGAACACTTTATGACCCTCTCTTGGAAATTTGTTTGGACATATAGCTGAGCATGGTTTGCGCAGACATACTGGACCATCAGTTTTACTTTGAGATGTAGTGTAGAATCCCCTAGAAAATTTTCCCAAAATTGAAAAGGAGTTAAAGTCCAAATAAATTCCAGGGCTCCATGGGGCCCAGTCTTGACATAAGGTCACATTTAGAGAATAATTGTTGCCATTTGTTGCATGCTTATATTATGCAAGGTAGCATTCTACATTTATTCGCATACCATCATGTGTAATACTTACAACAACCCTAAGAGATAGGCACTGTTATCATACCTGGTCTAAGCCATCTGTTGTCTCTTGCTTGGATCATGGTAATTATTCCTAACTGATCTCCTTGATTTATTTTTTTCATGAATACATACAGTTGTTTTTGACAACATGGCACTCAGAGGGATCAATGTAAAACACAAACCACATCGTATCCCTCATCTGCTCAAAACCCTCTCATGGCTCTGACTGCACTCCATATAAAAGCCAAATTCCTTATTTTGGTCTTCAAATTGGTGATCAAAGTCCCTGTTACCTGTCTGGTCTCCCCTCCTGATGCCATCCTCCTGGCTCCCTCCACTCCAGCGACATTGGCCTCCTTATTGTTTCTCGAATATGCTCCCAACCTGAGTCTATCTGGCTTTCATTTGCTCAAATGTCACCTCATTAATGAGGGATACTCCAATTCCTTTATTGAAAATTACATTCCACCAGGCTTCCTCATCTCCTTTCCCCTGCTCCATTTTGACACAACATTCAGCTCACTTATTCATTATATTTGTTTCTCATTGTCTATCACCTCCCATAAGAATGTAATTCCAAGAGAACAGAGATTTGGGTTTGCTTTATTCATGCATGCAGCCCAAGGGCCTAAAACAGTGCCTGGCACATACAGGCACTCAATAATCATTGGTAGAAAGAATGAATTCATTCCATTTTTTAAACGAGCACACTGTGAAACTATGCCACGGAATGATTAAGGAACTGGCCCAAGCTCAAAGCCCAGACAGTCTGACCAATGAAACCAGTGCATTTATCTCCTCCAAGAAATACAGTCCATTAACTGAAATGTGAGTTAAAGCTGATTTCTATCAAAAATTCCTCTTGCTCCATAACTCGTTCCCATAGACTCCTGTCTTTTCTCTGTCTCTCATATATAGGGATGTATGTCTTACAGAGAGAGAGAGAGAGAGAGAGAGAGAGAGAGAGAGAGATGGATAGACTGATGATATATTGATTCACAAGAGAAATTCCTAGCTGTTTTATAATTACTCTGATTTACACAAAAGGATCCTGAACCAACTCTGAGAGAGAGCTGAAGGCTGAGAACAAGTAAGGAGTCATCAATGTCAGAACACTTACTGGGGCAGGGATGAAGCTATTATTACCAATACATTTTAGAAGTTTTTTTATTTGCACGCAAACCCTGTTTCAGGGCTAACTCAGTAGATCTGTGATGAGGTACAAGCATTTTTTTAACTTCACAGGTGGATCTTCAGTGCACCTCTGGTTCAGAAGCCCTGAAGAGGGAAGGCCCTCTTATTCCACTCTGTAGGATCTGGGAACTGGCCTTATTTGAATGAACTGGTACATTTGTAGAGACTTCTTGAGACAAAGTCACAAAAGTGACTGAACGCTCATCTCACTGGCATGTATTTAGAATCAGTCGTAAAGATTAGAGGAGAACTCTACAAAAATTTTCTGGGACTCCATCAATCTCTGAAGGGCAGCAACATGCCTGGCTCATCACTGCCCTGGGTGATGAGACATGTTGTTCACAGGAGAAGAATAACATATGGGTAGAAACCTCCAGCCCTCTCCTCCTCCCAAGCCCCGTTATAAAACAAAAGAAGACTCTTATGTGGATTAAAGATCCAACTGGATCATGACCCAAGAATGTAGAGTGTTGGATTAAACATTCTTTCTTCCACGTAGAACATGGAAGAATCTATTGAATCTGACTTTCCCCTTTCGTTTGCTTCTCTGCCTTGTCGACATCAAGCTGCCTTGTCCATCAGCTGCTGTCTCTAGGAGGAGAAAGTTCACCTTCCTCGCCAACTTTAGAGAGCCCACAGGAAACAGACAAGCATGAGAATAAAGGAAATCTGAGACCAGTCGCCTAGAATCTCAATACATTTCCTGGTTCCCCAACATTGGGAGATATTTCATCCCTATTCTAGGCTCTGTCGGTTCCATGCAGACCAGAATAATTAGGTGTTGACCATGGAGAGTCCAACTCATCCAAATGACCTGGCCCTCCCCAGCCCCACTCAACAGCAGGGCTTGGGAATCCACTCATCTGGGAGCTGTCCTGCCTCATTCTTATGTCAGTTCCAACCAGAGAAGAGCCGTGGAGGTTCAATGTAGGCCTGACTAGAGTGGGGACTAGAATCGACTTTGTGGTCATAGATTTGATATCCTTGTCCTGGGAGTGGGTCCTGCGCACCAAGATCTCAGCAAGCCACAGCCTCTCTCAGCCACACAAATGTGCAGACCTGGAAATGCTGAACCCATATTGAGTGGCTAGAGCCCCTCCCTGCACCACACACACACACACACACACACACACACACACACACACACACACCAGCCTTCACTGGCCACCTCCTGCCTATGGGGGGACAGCAGTCCCATGCTACCAGGCATCTATGGAGCTCCCAATGCACATTGGACTGAAACTCCAGGACAAGATGATTGCACCCGGCCAGCCACCGAGTGTCTCGCACTGTGGTCCTCACCCTGAGGACTCCGCATAGCCAGATGCTACACAGCCAAGCCCAGAAGCAGAACTCTGCATGCTCACTCATACACAAGCCCTGCTGCTGGCTCCCTCTGCCTCTACCACAGCCCAGCAGCTGCAGCTGAGACACCCACTTCGCCCAGTTGGAATAATGTCCCCCAGGAAGCTACAAATCGTTTGTTGCTGACCCACTCCCCCACCCCACCCTTCCTCCTCCTCCTCCCAGGAGCTGGAAGCATCAAGACCTCCAGATGGAAAGTTTCTCCTAGACATGTCCTACAGAGTGCAGCCGCACACAGGGAAGCCGACACAGTGTCTTCAAACATTTTTAATTGCCCTGTCAAACTGACAATTATAGAACTAATTATTGAGGAGACAATACCAGATACACTGACTGAATCATGCGTCAACTGAGTTTTTATATAATTATGCAATTGAATGAATTGAAGGCTACAGTAATGGACTATTGCTGGTTAATTAGGGACTCCCTTTATGCTAATAATGCCATTTATTTTTGACTCACGGTATTTATTTTCAGTGTCTAAAGCATTGGACACATCTTCCTTTGACACTGGCGTGTTGAGTGTTTTTCAGAGGGTTTGGCTGCCAATTGTGCTATTTATAGGCAGCAAACTTATTCTATTCACTGACTGAAGAGCTCCAAAGGGCTCCTATTATATTACAAGCATCTCATTTTAGACCTAGATTTTAATTATCCTGCTGCCGGGTGAGATTCCTTGTCTTCCTTCTCCCTGAGACCTGAGGAAAATAAAATTAAGGGGCTGTGGCAAATGGTCCCCAAACTGCACCCCATCAAGGTCAACCCATGCAAAGAGGCAGAGGTGTCATTCTGTGCTTTTTTTTTCTCATTCCCAAGCCTCTTCAAATCTCCCTGGATCCCTTCCCTCGCACATGACATGCCTAGAAACCGGAGTGCAGAGCAGTGGTTCTCCACCAAGGGCCAGGGGACACTTGTCAATGTATGGAGACATTTTCGCTTGTCACAACGGGACTTCAAGTACATAGAGGTCGGGGAGGCTCCTGAACACCCCACGACACACAGGACAGCCCCATCAACTAGGAAAGAACTGTCCTGCCCAAAGTGTCAACAGGGCTGAGGCTGAGAAACCCTAGCACAGAGTATCCGTAAGCACAAAGCAAGTGGATTTCTGCCACTCCAGTTTTGCAGAGGAAAACAAATATTTTGCAGCATCTAAACCATGATGGAACTGTCAAAAGTATGTGAAGTCAGCTACATAAATTGTGAAACATGAGTCACAGTTATGTTTGTTCTGCAGCAGTGTAAAAACTTGGAGGAATATTTTTTTCTTTTTATGAAAATAGAAAAATGATGGGCATTCTCCCCCGGAAGAAGCCAGGATCCTCACCTGGCTCTTTGGTCTCCAAACACCGATCAACACAGACCTGTGCATGACAAAGCTGCTAATTATCTGGAGCAAAATGAAAAACAGAGGAGAATGTGGTCGAGTTTTCATCATCCTAAATGCAGCCAGTTTTACACTTAAAGATTATGGCCTTCCCACTTTCTAAGATGACATCTTGTGTTTTTACCTGCCCAATAGCCTTTGTTTTTTGTTTTTGTTTTGTTTTGCTTTTTTTGTCTTACTTTTGGGTTTTTTTGGTATTATCTCAAAGTCTTTTGGTTTGGGTGTGGGTGGTGCTGGACACTGTACTAGAATTCCTGGTAGGCATAAGATCCAGGCCCAGCTGATCCTTCTAGACTATTCTCTGGCCTATATGATTAGTCAGGTAGGTGCCAGTGACCCAGGAGTTAATCCGAGACTTTTGATGAAGTAAACAGGTTTTATTTGTGTTTGCTAGACTGAAGTCAGATATGATGAAAACCTGGAGCTGACTAAGGCCTTCTTTGCCACCCCCAAAAGGAAACAGTCCCAAGATATGTGGTCAGCACAAGAGACGAGGGAGAGGAGGCAGAAGAAGGGCCAAAGTATACATATGCTGGTTCCAGCCATTCCTGCAGCCTGATAGTTGCCCAACTTTTCTGTGTCGTTATCTCCTGGCTTAAGCATCACCTCCTCATTCTTCTCTCTTGGCTTGTCCTCCTTTGCCAGGTCCCTGGATGTCATTGTGCCAGAGGACTCTGCAAGGACCCTCCCCCTCTCCAGTCTACCCCTGCTTCAGTGAGGTCTTGTCCTCTCTTCCTCCCTCAGTCACCACCCCAGTGCTGAAGACTCTCAATTTTGTATCCCCAGGCTTCCTCTCTGTCCAGACATCTCCACTCGGAAGTCCCGACAGCGCCGCAGAATGCACCTGTTCATAGCTGCACCCCTTACCTTCCCTCCTCGATGTTTCTTCCCCCAAAACCCTTGTCTCATGGTGGCACTATCACTCCCCAGGGAGCCAGGGCAAGAAACAGACACCAGCCTCAAATCCTCCTTTTTTCTCATCCTGCATGTCTTCTATCTCCCCTTTCTATACCCTCCCACTTCCTCACTCCTCCAACATGTCCTGTTATTCACACCAAATGTGTGCTCCCTCCCCACTGCCCTCACTCCTAGCTCTGCTTGGAAGACCTTCCCTGTCCCCTTCTCCTCAAAGCCTTCCCAGACTCCCCAAAATGGGCTAGTGCTCTTCCATTATACTCCCAACACGTCACTAATTTTCATTGCAATCGTTTACTTTGATAATTGGTACAGTTACTGAGCTTCCTAAATATCAGACATTTTACCCAAGTTATCCTTAATGCTCATAACATATTCTTAGAGTGAGACTATTATCTCCATTCTACAGATGAGGGAAATAAGAGTACAGAGAGCTTGAGTCAGTCGCTCAAAGTTGAGTAGCCAGGAAAAAAGCAGAACTGAGTTCTGATCCAGGCAGCCTGGCCATGAATGCTTTGTATTGGCCACACACCACACTGTCTGTTCATCCTCCCAGTTTGAAAAATCAGCTCTTTAAGGATGAGGTCTACAGCTTTCAGCTGTGTGTCCCCACTAGCCAGGAATGCCTTAGATTTGGTGTCAATCAATGTTTGGCTGTTTTAATGAATGAATGAATGAATGAATGAATGAATGAATGAGTGAAGTCCTGTCATTTCTCTGACATAGGTATTTTGTTTGTTTTGTTTTCTGCAAATGGCAGGGTTGGGTCACAGTCAACTTTCAGATTCTATGACGCTATAATTCTAAAAAACTCTATCCAGTTATTAACATGGTAAAAATAAGTGACTCATCTGTTTCTGTCCTTGTGTCAGTCATTTTTTTGTCTAAGAAAAACTTGATCATGTGCGGTTTGCATTGTCCAAGGAGAGATGCCAACTGCACCAAGCTTTTAGAAATCACTTTCTCTGCCTTCATTCTTTTTCACCTCAGAAGTCTCAACCAACGAAATTAAATGATATGCAAAGTCCCAAATCACCTGGCCCTCCTCTTCCTGGTACCCTCTCCTGCTCCAACAAAAAGCAGAGAGGAGGGGGAAAATATCTACAATATAAGTAGGGAAACAGTGGTGTTCACTTGCTAGATTGGCACCATCTTCGTTTCTAACTCTGGATTCAAAGCCGATCTAATTAGCTAGGCTGAGACCAGGAAAGAGAATTCTTGCATAGTTTGCACCTTCTCAGAATTCCATGGCAACAAAACCATCTGGAATGAGTGACAATTACAGTATATTTAATGTTAATAACCTTACCAGCTTTGGGTGCAAAGCATGCTGGAGTTTCAGCAGCGTGAGCTGATGAACAGTGGGAAACCCAAGTTGGATAGGAGGAGCAACTCAAGAGACAGCCACAAGCTGAGTGCTTTTCCCAAAGGCATACATCGATGGTGGAATGTACACAATCCAAGTGCCCTACTGTCTCAGGCTCTATCCCGGCTGGCATCAAAACCCAAAATTGTCACAGTGATTAGTGGATCAAGGCAGCAGGATCCCAAGTGGCAGGTGGCACTTAAAGTCTAATGCGTGGGAAGATCATAATTTCTATGCATATATAGAAAGATTTTAGCAAATGGATGAGCTAACAAGAAACAAAGTCCTGCACTCTCAGGAGAAGAAGCTGATGAAATCCAGAGGAGATACAGAAACTCAAGTCGAAGGAATAGAAGGAAAGATGAGCAACCCAGTTCCACTGCACAAGTGGAGACCCAGGCAGGGACAACCAGGCAAATGCAACACCAAGGAAGGCAAGGCAAGGGCTGAAAACTCCAATGCCTGTGGAGGGCAGGGAAACAAACTATGTGAGTCGGGTGGCCCAGTGGAAACCGGTGACCTGGAAGGCACAGGTCCCATCCAAGGGGACAGCTTCTAGTCAACTCTAGCCCTTTCTATAGTGCCCAAATTTCGAGGTCTTCCAATGTTTCCAGAGGAGCCAGAATCTAGAGTTCGTGTGAAAATCCCACACATTTGAGATGTTGGCAACTAGTTTCGCATATTTTAAGATACTTTACAGACCAAACAAAACTGTCTGAAGGCTAAATATGATCCTGCAGTTTCCCTATTTGAGATTTCTGCAACCAGGGATTACGGAAGCTCGGAGCGTCCTCTGGCATGCGGGACATTGGCTCCATAGTGACAACACCAATTTCAGAGGCAACTCCTGCTGGCCGCTGAGGGTTCTGACCTCCAGGTTACACTTGAGGAAGTGGGAGTGGGGAGGGGCAGGGACCTCAGGCAAAAGTCTTCAGTGATTTCAGAAATATAAGACCAAGGAGGGTAAGGTTCACACCGATCCCAGAACCATGGTGGGTTATGGAAAGGAATGTCAGGAGAAATTGGTACAGTGTGGGCTAAATCGGAGCCAGAGGACTTTCCAATAATTGAAACTAAAATAATAATAATAATAATAAGAAGAAGCAGATTCTGAAGGACTCCATTGCTCTTGCTCTCTCTCTCTCTCTCTCTTTCTCTCTCTCTCAGCAATGTCTCAGCCAGTGGCATATATAATAATATACGATATACTGTCTTTAGGTGTTTCTGCCTCTGGTTTCTGTGTCAAGAAATTAATGATATGTAAATGAATCCCTAAGTACATCAAGGAAGATTCTGATAAAAAGAACCTGAAGTGATCCCTTTCGTAAAGGGTCAAAAGACTCTGGTTGTGCAAATAACTCCTCTTCAGGGGTACTGAACTTTTCATAATCTGTTATATGACAAGGTTTATCTGTGATGAGCCGGTCACTGCCACCCACCACTTACCTGCGCTCAGCTGATGCACAGTGGGTTAAGAATTAAGTCCTGCGGAAGCCAAAATTTCTGTCACAAGGCAGTGCCCTGTGACAGAAAAGCCTGCGTACTCACGTATTATGCACAACTCTAGTGAATACAAGTGATTTTGGAGGAGGGGCTCCTGGAAGCAGGCGTGGGGCAGAGGGCAAAAGCAATAGTGAGCAGCCAAAAGCAGAGAAAAAAAAAAGCAGGAAATCCATGTAGAAGAGACAGAAGACCTCAATGATAGTAGCATTTTCGAGCTGTTTAGTGTAGGTTCAAACACTCCTTCCTGGCACAAGTGTAACAAACAATATGTAGAGGCAGTGAGATGATTGTGCACACATGCACAAACACACGTGCACACGCATTCCAGGTGCCTGCACAGGCTCACTGGTTTTTCAGCGCATCACACTGAGCAGAAGGTAGAGTCACAGAAGTGCGCTAGCCAGCCCTGGTGCAAGCTGTGACAGGGACAAGGGCACCATCAAGCAGCTTACGGGAAAGTGGGTGGAAAACAAAGGATATAGTTGTATCACCTCCACCTCGGGAACCATATTAAAAGTCCAAATCCTGAAATGTCTGGAAGATGCTGTTAGACCCAGGACATGCCAACCCACGATGGTAGGAGTGTCGTGCCTTCATCTGTGCCATCTGTGCCCCAGCCCCATCTCATGGATGGGGAAGAGGGGGCAGTAACAGACCTCATGCACCACATGCCCCAGAGCCCAGCGCAGATCCTGGCCCTCCGTCCTCCCCTCTGCCTAGTGCTCAATTACCAGAGGGGGCCGTTTCCACGCTTTCCTTGTCACCAACTACATGGCAAGCCCTGGGATGAAATTCTGTGCAAGAATTAAAAACAGGTGGTGCAGAAAGCACCTTACGAAAGGAATTCTCCAGGCAAGGTCAGGAAATGTACTGATGATAACCTTTCTAGGAGCAGAATCAGACAGAGAACTTTCTCTGTTTCCAGTTACGCCAGTTGGCATTAGCGAAATGCTGGAGAGAATTTCCCATCTGTTTCTCTGTTCAGACCCCACCTCTGAAGGCACCTCAAACCTCCCAAGAACACCCGGCATCTCCTCACCTGCCTTGTCTTCTCTTACCTAAGTGGGAAAGTTAATTTCCAACAGTAAGATCTAAGCCATGCATGAGTTCCTCCTCTTTCCCCAGCTTCCCTCTTTCCAGAACATTTGTTCCTCCATGGCTGAGGATAATGCTGAATGCAGTTCGCCATAGTGACTTTCTCCTCCTGCTCCCCCTCCATCTGCATATCATGATGCAAAGCCAGTGTCAGGGCCACTGTCCATGTGTGAAGGAGGGACTGGAATCTGGGGCATCTGCCTGACCCAGAAGAAGCCACAGCTGAGCTGATTCTGACGGCCAAGAAGGAATCCCACAGTGGCCAGGAGAGAACCAGAGGACCCGCAGGAGGCACTGAGAGTGTGGAGTCTGCCACATCACAAGGGGGGAACTTGAAACAGGTGGATGGGAGTGGGCACTTTTATGGCAGGCAGTTCCTTGTCACTGGAATTGCATGAGCAGAGGCAGGACGACCCACTGACAAAGCTGTAGAGAGTTTATCTTCACTGGGTGGATCATCGTTCCAGATCAGAGGTTCCCAAATAGGGCTGTGCATCAAATCACTTAGGAATATATATATAAAAAAAGTCCAGGCTTCACATCAGAATCTCTGGGAGTGGGGCCTGGGAGTCTGTAGTATGTTATGCTCCATGATAATTCCAATGTAGCTATTCCATGGACCAGTTTAAGAGTTATTTCCCTAAGTGATTCCTAAGTTTCCTCTAACTTGGGTATTCTACAAGTTGAGTCACTGTGTGATCTTATGCTCAGATAAACCATTTGAAATTGCTTTTTGTAGGCAAAATGGTCAAATACATACAGGAAGTATTATGTGTCTCAACATAGTGTAAGTTTCTGGTCTCAAGCACCAACATTTCCTTATTTGTGAAACTGGGGCAATGGACAAGACCACTGGGTTTCAGACACCGTTTTTAGGTATGGAGCATTTTCTTCAAAAAAAAAAAAAAATTCAAAAGCCTATCCTTTCCAGCATAATTAAGAGAGGATAACTTGAAAACACCCATGGAACAAAACACCTAAAAATCAGGGATAACTATGATAAACATCCTTTTAAATGCATGGCCAATCTTATAAGAAAGTACTAGAAGTATATGAATGGTGGCAAGAATTAGAAGCAGAGACCAGACATGAATGGACATAGCAACTGTCCCTGGGATGTAGGTTAATCAAGCAAGATGGTCTGATGCCAGCAGAGGGATGAGAGATGAGGCTCTAGGCACAGGAAGGAAAGGAATTGGACCATAGATGTATGTCTAAAACAGAATAGTTCAAAGGGCTACATCCCAGAGAAAATATGAACCAGAATGGTGCTGCTCATGGGCACGGGGATATGTTAAGGAACCATTTCTGTCCTGTATCTCACATAGGCTTGGAGTTCTAGTTTACCCTGGACTCCCAAGCTGGTCAATTAACATAAAAACCAGCCCCAGGCTGTTGTCACCCTGGTAACCTGAAAGAAGTAAAGATAATACTGAGCAGGGAAGACATACCACCCCACCAGACCACACAGGATTCCCACAGATAAAGTCTCACTGAAGATAAGCTCTCAATCCAGCAACTGCAGAAAGGAAAGGAAACAAGGCACCATGAGCAAAAGTCAGCAGACACTAGAAGCAGAGGATTGAATATCCAAGAATTTTAGATAACAGAGCTATGCAATAGAAACTACCAGAGATGGGACATAGCATTCCAGTGTGTGTCCAGCAGATAAAAGTAGAGCTATTTAGGTAAAAGGGGGGAGACCTGGGGAACCTCAAGGCACCTAAGTGCTCCTCGGAACACAGGCACCACTGGATGAGAAGGGACATGAGGACTGCCAGCTCCCACAGGAAGCATGGGCTGCAGGCATCGCCTTCCTTTGGTTCTTTCTCCTTCCCTCTGTTCCTCCCCTTCTGCCTCACAAAGAGGTACTGATTATTGCTGTCCACCAGGGCACCTGCTTCAACCCCTTTGTCTGCCATTTAATAGCTATATAACTTGGGGAAAGGCTCTTAGACTCTCTCTAGCTTCAGTTTCCTCATCTGTAAAATGGGGCTGTATCACCCTGGGTTGTTCTGCATATCACAAAAGGTCACCAGAGAGCCCCTAAATGTAACAAAGGTAAATCACAACCAGAATGACTCCACATTTTGTGGGTGATAGAAGATTTGGTGTGAGAAAGAGCCATTTGCTGAGAATATATGGACACAAGTGAAAGTGTTTCTACAAGTAGCAAACCAAATACATTTCTGTTGAGTCTGAAGGACAGTGACATTTTTTATGGATGAAAGGGTAATGATTACGGTGCTAGTCATTTGGCCCCTCACTCACCCACCCATCCTGCTTCATTCTCTACACTGCTGGCTCTGATACATACCCCAGTCCACTGGGGACAGCCTTACCTGGCGCCTGTGTCCTCTGCCCTCTAGTGGCATTTGGACAATGGGGGCCACTGGCAGAGTCTGCAGGGCAGGAGGAGAGAGAGGATGACATCAGCGTGTTCCTTTCCCTCACCCCTTCCCAGACCCCAGCTGTCCTGGACCCCAGTAACACAGTAACACCATTCCCCCAACTGTTGCCTTAACTCCTAAGAGCGTTAAAGGTTCTCCACTATAACAAGTCATTAATTGCCTCAACATCCCTCCCTGGCCCCTTCAATCCTGCCTGCACCTCTGTAATGTTCCTTTATTGGAGTTTCTGTACTTCCCCCAAATGAGCTATGTTTCCTGCTCTACCCTTAGTGATTCAGTCTTTCGAATATATCTAAATCCCACTCCTTCAGATAAAAGAAACCCAATTATTAGAAGTGAAACTTACTCCAATTTTTTAACCTTAATGACTCTCAATTTTTGCATCTGCAAAATGGTCATAAATAATCTCATCTCTTCTGCTCACACAGGATAAAATTAGAGGGTTTGGATGTCCCTGAAAGCAACTCCAATTAAAAAGAGACATTTCTTTTATTGGAAAGGAATTTCAGCTGCCAAAGCTGATAATCTATCCAACCCTGAATCTTGTGGGTTACTTATCCTGCCAAGTTCTGAGGCCAGAGAAAGGCCAGGGAGAAATTGTAGCTTTTTTAAAGAGAATATTTGAGAGATTGAAGCTTCTTAATTCTTCATTGTGGAGGGAAAATTGGGCCCTAAATTATTTATGGTATTTTAAATTTACTGACAGAAGCAGTTTTGAAAACTTCACTGTTCTTTTTGAAAATAATTAACCTACTTAAACATTTTAAATCTTTTAAAATATTTCCTATTAAATGGTAAAATGAGGGGGAAATAATGTTCTTAGAAGAAGCTGTTAGGAGCTGAGAGGAGAAGAACCCACGCCCCTCCACTCCAGGATCCTGGGGCAGGAGATAGATCCTAATCCTGGCTTTGACCTCTTTGTGAGATCAGTCTTGTTCATGACCAGTGGGTAGCAGGGAAGAGGTGGACATTTTTATGGAATTCTGTGGAAAGATCTAGAACTCCTGAGACCTGGATTCCAGGTTGACACAACCCTATTGGTTGCAAATGATAGAAAACCCAATGCCAACCAGTTCAAGCTAAAAGATGATTTATTGGTTTATATACCCAAAATGTGCATGAGCAGGGTTGGCTTTGAGAAGGCAGTTAACATATCTTACTCCCCTGGCCTCAGTAATTGGTTCAGAAATGTTCAGAAAGGTTCACCTGACCCAATCAGGGAGAGTGAGATGTCATACACCTTTTCCTCTGCTTCTGGGTAGGGAATACAGGAGCTCTCCCCTACTGGGCTTCCTGTAGGGAAAAGTGGCGCATATTTTGCCCCCAGCACAATTTCTCTCTTGCTTCATCTCCCAGTTTTTCTTCCTTGGGGAGGACCATACTCTCATACAAAGTTTCCCCTCCAAGTCATAAGATGTCAGCTTTGCATAGCATCTGCACAGATTTCGTGTAGACCCTGCAAGTACTTCACTCAGGCCACCTTGCCCAGTGGCTTCCGCTTGGGTTCGCCCAGTAGCAGGTCCTAGTGGAAGAACAGAGAACGAGTGAGGACTCATAGTATCTCCTCCAGCCCCAGCTTTAGTGCCCTAGAGCTAAGTAGGAGGGTGGAAAGAGTCTCCTTAATAAAATTCCCAGGAAAAGGCACTTCCATCTCATGAGCTCTGACACTAGGTCACATGGACACATCTGGACCAGTCACTGTGGCCAGGGAAACAAGACACTGTCACTGGCTTAGGCTCAGGACACATGCCCCACCCATGAGCCAGGAGGACCTGAAATTCATTGGCTTAGTCTGGTGGAAGGTGTTAATTCAAAAGGGATTTTGATTAGATTTTGAAAATAATGGGGCATGGATACTTAGGTCACCCACTGTGGGAATTGCCTACATTTCTACCAGAAGACCTCCACTCACACCTACTTTATTCTTTGGGGATTTACCTAAGCATTTTGTATTTTGCCCCCTCAGCAGAGTCGAAATGCAGCATAATGTGTAAGTCAGAAATGATGAGATCAAGCGTGTGCATTGGCTGAACCATTCTCTGCCCTGTTTCTCCTGATGTCCAAACGTCTCTCTCAAAAAACAGCATGGAGGTAACTAGAGCAGCAACAAGGCCTGAGAGACTGGCCCAAAGTGGGCGACACAGGCCCCTCCAAGGATGAAGGGCGACAAGAGCTCTGTGTGCATATGTGGTGTCTTAGGCCATTTTGTGCTGCTAATAACAAAATACCTGAGACCGGGTGATTTGTACAGATCAGAGATTTATTTCTTACACTTCTGGAGGCTGGAAGTCCAAGATCAAGGGGCCTGCATCTGGCGAGGGCCTTCACGCTGCGTCATCCAATGGGGGAAGGTAGAAGGGCAAGAGAGCAAGAGAGGACCCATCTCGCCTTTATAGCAAACCCACTCTCAGACAAGTGACATTAGTCTATTTGTGAGGGCAGAGCGCTCATGACCTAATCACCTCTCAAAGATTTCACCACTCAACATTGCTGCATTGGGGATTAGATTTCTGACACATGAACTTGGGGGACACACTCAAACCATAGCATGTGGGTATCTTGGGCTGGCTTAAAAGGACAGGCCAAGGTGGGCTCTCAGGACCAGAAATATTCATTCAAAGTCAGCACTGGTGAAGAAGGGAACCCCCCACTTTTGGCATAGGAGGAATATTAATCAAAGAAAGAAGAAAGTTGGGAAAAGGAACTCTCAATGGGGCTATAAGGCAGGTTTTGTTTATAAGAAGCAAAACAGGAGCCCTGTGATTGAAACTAAATCATGAAGTCAGATTAGGATTAAGAGTCAAACAGGCTCAAGCAAACCTCGAAGTACTGGAGGGAAACCATAGTTTCCTTGGAAAGCCGGGACCTTGGTCTCAGCCCATGTGCAGCTATGGGGCGAGAGGAAACTAGCTCTCCTCTGAATAACAAACGTGGACTCTGGGTCACCTTACTGTTTGCACGACCACCGGCCACACAATCCAATCCCATAAATACTCGTTGATTGTTGACTAAGCTCCATGCACAGTGAATGCTGAATGCTGGAAGCAAGGAAAAGGACAAGAACTAACAGAAGCAAAAATAGTGGATGCTTTCCAAGTGCTGCCTCTGTGGCAAGCACAGTGCTAAGCGCTTTACATATATTAACTTATTTAATCTTCACAACATTGGTGCTATCCTAGAGTCTGCTCCCAATCTCCAGACACGAGGCCAGACCTCCAGGCCCTGGTGGATGTCCTTGATAATTCATTTGGTAAGTCGGTTACTTTGCATCCCAGGAATTCTTATATTGTGATCCATCCTCATAAATTTTCTACCTAAATTTATGTCATCCTGTCTAGAAGCCACCAAACAACAAATGGTCCTACATTCTCTGCCAGCCCTGGCACATACCTCCTCACCTACAGCTACAGCAATCTACCAAGACCATGCACTGAAGTCCCCTGGAGAGATCCCGCCCCCCACCCCGCTGTAGAACCTACAAGAGGCCACCCTAATAGAGATCATAGCCCCTTACTCAGCACGAAGCAGCCAGAGAAGTTGATGCCCCTACCCCGTGATTTGGGCCTCTAGAATAGAGAGTGGGGAAGGTTAGGTAGATAGTGAGGGATTCTGGGTCTCCCAGGAATGAAAGTGGGCACTGTTGCCCCGACCTTGGTCCCGCCCCACCCTACTTCTCCATACCTGGGGGAGGCGGGAATACCCTACAAATCTGCTGATCAGAACTTGGCATACCAGCTGTAAAAGAATGCAGAAGACTCTCTAGCCCACGGGCCAAACAGCATGGGTACCATATAGTCTGGAACATGACCTAGAACCCACATGCGTAGTTGGAGCTCAGGTCATGTGACTCCCAACTGGCCAATCAAAACGGTTCCATGGTGACCTCTGAACCACGAGGGAGGTCCATGCATTATAAAATAAGACACAGACCATAGCCCAGCTCTCTCTTTGCCCTTCCTTTTGCTTGCCCTGCTGCGACAGTGGGTCCAGTCCTCATCCATGGCGTACGTACCATGCTCTGTAAACCTGTATCTTGCTCCATCCCTATAATCCGATCTTTCTCTCCTCAATAAATCTCATTTTCATGCTTGCCTAAAAATAATAAATAGTTATAATCTTCACAACAAGCCAAAGATAAATGACTGTTATATCCTTTTTACAGATGAGAGCACTGAGGCACAGAAAGGTGAAGTAACCTGCCTGAGATCACACAGCTAGGAAGATGAGGAGCTGAGATTCTGAACTCTTTACCATTATGCTGGATGCTGAGTGAGCATAATCCAGATTTGGGGAGAGGGGTGGTCATAGAAATGCCATCTAAATGGAATCCCTATGGATAATTTCACAGTGACCGAGGTGCAGGGGGATAATTACTCCAGGCAGAGGGAACGGAACATGAGAAGACTGGAGAGAGAGAGAGACAGAGAGAGAGACAGAGAGAGAGAGACATAGAGAGAGAGAGAGAGAGATCCCAGGAGGCAATGGACATGAGTATAGCTGGGGACAAAGAATGAACAGGAGAGAGAGGCAATGGTGCTGGAGAAGGTGGCAGGACTGAGTTAATAACTCTAGAGTAGGTTCTGAGCATGACGAGGAGCCCCGGAAGGTGTGGCAGACACGAATGTCATTCCACAACACTTAGGCACAAGAAATAGCATAGCATCTCCCCTCTTTCCCTACCATCCAATGAAATCTGACTCTGAGCACCTAACCTGGCAGGAAACCCCATCTACGTTACTGTTGGGGCTTCCTTGCCCACAGCACCCTAGACTCTTGCAAAGGTACCCTGAGGCTTCTGGGCCACACTTGTCCCCTGACATCAGGACCAACTACATGATTTATGCAAAATGAACGTATCAGGCTCCCTATTCAGAGATTACTCTAAGAACTCTAAGATGGTGGCAGTGGAGTATTAAACCAAGCACAGGGCCCTTCTTAGCGTGAGCCCCCTGTGACTGCACAGGTCTCAGGTCCCCGCGGCTGGCCTTGCCTGATACATGTTCCTTCTGCAATCCTTTGGGGCCCCTTGGAGCCGTATATCAATGACGCCTCCCTCGGCGTTGGGTGTGGGGTCTTCGGCAAGGCTGGTGCCCTGGCGTCTGAGCCCAGTTCCCCTAGGTGCACCATGTCTCCATTTTCCCATGTCTGCCACTTCCGAGGTCACTGTAAGGAATCAGAACTCAGGGTCCTGATGTGGTGGGCCCCCAGAACCTGTCCTCACTTTGAGGGACACTCTCCCAACTCAGACCAGTTTGGTCTCCAATCACTAGGTATACCTGCAGCTCCTCTGTGCTTGGACAAAAGAAGCCCCAGGTCACTAAGACCTGGTTGAGATGCTGCCTGCACATCAATTTGAGGAGAAGGGAGGCAGATAATTCTCATTTTTCCATTTTTACTTTAACAGCAGCAAAAACTAAAACACATAGTACTAACTCAATACATTATCCTGCAGGGGAGTGACATGGCCAGATTTATGTTCTATAAAGATCTCTCCAGCCACAGTGTAGAAAATAGATTATGTGAGGTCGGGGGAGAGTGGAAGGGGGTCAGGCGAGAATGTGCAAATACCAAACAGAAGGCTATTTCAGAGTCCAAGAGAGAAATAATAATGGCCTGGAATGTCGGTGCAGATAAAGGGATGTTTAGAAGATTGTGGCAGACATCAGTAGTTGCCTACTCCAGTAACCACTCTTTATATTACTAATAGAATCCCAATTATGTCTTGGTTGACAAGGTACGTGTTTAAAAATACTTCCCAGTCTTTCTTGCAGATGAGGGTGATAATGTAACTCAGTCATGGCCAATAAAATATAAGAAAAAGATCCTGGGTGAGGTTTCGGAGCTTTTGGAAAGGAAACAGACTTGGATGGCTTCCCTTTTTGCATTTTTCTTCATGCTCTACCCTTTGTAATGCCTGGAATCTGGGTGCCATGCCAGGAGGTGCAGCAGCCATCTTGGGGCCAAGAGGTAATAAGCATAATGCCAAATACAGTGATGGTATCATAGAACTGCTGAGTAAACCCTGAGCTGACTCACTCCAGATTTCTTGTTACTTGAGAAAAATAAACCTTCTTTGGGGGGTGCAGGGGGAGTCAGAGGAGATTGGATTTTCTGTTACATGCAATCCCTAATTAATCCAGATATAGACCTAACAAGATTTAGGGTGGATTACGGTGGGGGGAGTTCAGAAGTGGGTATCGTTGCCTCTGGAAGACTCTGGCAAAACCCACTGCAGAAACTCCAGCCCCACCATAAAGCAATGTTAAGCCAAATGTGAAGCTCAAAGAAGCTGTAACGTTTAACAGGAGGAAATATATTTAGGTCATAAACCTATTTCCTCCAAAATATTAAATCAACAGCAAGAGAACCCTCTACCTCTCTGGGCCGATGTGTTTATGAGCAGAGGGGATTATGATCCAAAGCTCTGGAAAAGAAAGTAGATTTACTAGAAAGCCCCAGGGCTGCATTTTACTGGCTAAAAGCATAGGCTTTTGAGTCATAAATACCTGGATTCTAATCTCTGCTCTGTCATATACTTGATGCGTGACTCTGGGAACATGTTAGTTCACCACTCTGGACTCAGTTTATTCACCTGTAAAATGGAGCTTGGCAGATGTCATTTTACGGCACTGCCATGAGAATTAAAAGTGCTAATGCATACAAAGTGACTAGCTGAGTCTGGCATGTGTGAGTGCCCACAAAATATAAGATTCCTTCCTCCATTTCTTCTCCCACCAGCTCCTTTCATTTCCTAGGTTTTTCCCTCTCCCCACCTACCACAGGGAGGCATTGCCTTTCCCAAAGACTGAATTACTAAGGAACAGCTCAACCTTTTTAGGGACAGAAATGTCACACACACACACACACCACCATTGTACAAGCAAAGAAGCAAGACTCGGGAAATCACAACAAGGACTAAAACCCATGTCTCCTGCCTTTCAGCCTCTCGCTTTCTGCATCATGGTGCCACTTCCATTTGTAGTCTCTGCACTGAGAGGTCAGAAAACTGGGCACAGGAAGCAGATGCGGGGAGATATCAGGAGGGACGCTGACAAGACCTGAAGCTATTTCACTGGGCTCATTCCTGTTGGATGCTATAAGCCCTTGATTCAGTGCATATTTTTGAGTGTTGCACTGTGACTATTAGACACGATCAGCTAACCACAAAATCTAGTCTTATGTCCTCCTACACACCAGGTGTACTACAATTCCCAGACTCCTTTGCAGTAGATGTGGTCATGTGATGATTTACAGCCAATGAAATGAGAGCAGAAGCAATGTGGGCCACTCCTAGGCCTGGTCCATGAAGCCCATCATGCTTGTCTCTCCCTTCTTATTTCCCTTCTGCTGTGAGTTTACACATGTTATGAGACCCCCAAAATGGAAGAGCCACAGATGGAAGGAGTCTGAGTCTCTGAAAGTTCCTATGCAGATGAGCCACCCTGCTGATCAATCACAACTATTACATAAGTGAAGACTGTACATCTAATGTGTTGATCCCTTACGTGTTGGTGTCTATCTGATATCACAATACAGCCTAGTCTACCCTAACACATATGCCAAAGCCTGAGGTAACTAAGCTGAAAGCATGAACATGCCCAGGGGAATTTAAATCACTAGATGTTGAGCAGCTGCTGGCGCCATGTTTCTAGTGCACCCTGCATAACCTCGAGCCCAATGAACCTCTTTTCTTTATAAGCTGCCCAGCCTCAGGTATTCCTTTATAGCAACACAAATGGATTAAGATACCCACCTAAGTGCTCAAGATGACAGAGTACAACTATCTCATGTCCCCAAAACAAGAGTTCTCAAGAGACGTTTGAAGTCAGCTATAAACATGAGCATATTTCCTGCGAGTCTCATATTTTCACACATGAAAAAAATATTTCAGAATACTTTTGTATTCGACTTCTTAATATTAAAAAAAAAAAGTTTCATTAAATTGAGACTCCAGCAAAGTGAGCCTTGCTGATCCTGAAACATCCCATGTTCCCCTGACACACAAAGGTGAACCCCAGGAGTACAGGTACCCTGCTTTTAGAAGCATACATGAAATAAAAAATAAATGTAGTAAATACTAGGAAAGTTGTGTGTGCTCGACATTCTCCTGCCTCAGGACATTTGCACTGGATGCTCCCTCTGCCTGGAAACATCTTACCCCCAGATGCTTCCTCCAGGACTCACTCTCTCATCTCCAGATTTTTACACAAGCATTAATTATCTCAGTGAAACTCATTGTAATTGCCCCACTTAAATTGCCACTGTCCTTTCTCTGCCACACTACTAAATCTCGTTACCCAAGTCTTTTTTCCATAGCATTTGTCACTTTTTATTATACTATATAATCTTCTTGTGTTTTATATCTACTGTTTACTTCCCCCCATTGGAATATAAGCTCCACAAGAGCAGGCATTTTCATCTGATGTGTTCACCGTTGTACTCCAGCTACTAAGATAGAAGCTGGCATGTAATAGGAGCTCAGTAAGTATTTTTTAAAGGAATGAATGAATAAATGAACAGTGCGTTCTCTCCTGGGGTGGGGGTGGGTGGCGCACTCTAGCAGATTTGATCATAGTCTTGTACATCTGCTTTGTCGAGAAAACTAAAACATGAAAGTACGTTAGTGGTTTTGAAGCCAGAGGACTCAAGGGACCATGAGGAGCGAGGCAAAATGTCACTGTCCCCACAATCTGAGTATTTCCAAGACTGAATCCATCTCTAGCTGCAGTCCCAGCCCTTCCCCCACTGGCACTGCCCTCGTCCAGGCCACTTGCATCTCACCGCTGGACCAGAGCACAGCTCCTTGGGCACACCCATCGCCTGCCCTCGCCTGCTCCCTCCAATTCTTTCCCCACCCAAGGCTGGTGGCGCCAGAACACACAGCATTTTCTGGATTAGAAGAGGGTGCCCCCTAGGGGTCTGTAGCCCCATAGGCACAGGAGGTGGAGGGACAAATGCTGATACTGCATGAACTGACGAGAAAGTTCACCCCCGCTCAGAGCGAGGCAGAATGCCCCTCTGCTGGGCGCCTCGTGCCAGACGCATCCTGCACAGCTGCTCGGCATCCCTATGAGCATCACATAATGGTCAGAATTTTTCTCCAGCAATTCAGGTATGCAATAAATGTCACAGTATTTTATTTGTCTCAAATCAAATTAAATCTGACTTTAATTCGCCCCCCTCTCCCCAGGCAGGAGGGAAACTCAATCTCAGTATTATTAAAGCTCTCCCCTCACAGTGTGAACAGGTTCCTGGAGGGTCTTATGAAATAAAAGAAGCAAGTCCTTTACAAGGCTGCTGGTGCCCTGGTCTGTGTCAGGCCATGTTAGGCAGGGGAGGCACAGGAAGGACAAAGTTCCCAGGAAAGTTGGGGGCCCAGAACCACAGACCCGGGAACCATCATGAGCCACCCCAAAGGGCAAGGCTGGTCTGTGAGGCTGGGGGAGGGGCCCTTGCTATCGCTCCAGGGCCACGAGGTCATTCTCACATTCTTGCCCAGAAACAGCTGCTAGATCAGCCATCCACCCATCCAGCCAGCTAATCATGCAACGAATATGCCCTGGGTCCCTACTTTACGCTGGACCTGGGGGATGCATTGCTGAAGGAAACAGACACAACCCCTACTCAAGTGGAGCGTGCAAGTTAGCAGGAAGACAGATAATAAGTAAACAACCAAGCGGACATATTATTACTAATGGCAGTAAATGCTTTAAATGAAAAAGGAGGGTGCTTTGGGAGAGGATAAGTACAGGGGTCAAGGCAGCCTTACTGGAATAACATGTGAGCCGACACTTGGGATGTGACAAGGTGCAAGCCAGGCAGGTGGGCGTGGAGACCTCCTGGCAGCAAGGCAGCCAGAACGCAGTCCTGCGGCAGGAAGGCGTGTGGGTGTGTACGAGCGTTTCTGTCCGGACAGGGGCCACATTCTCCATCAGCTTCTCAAATTGAGCTTGACGCCTAGTCTGCCTTTATTTCTTGCATACGTACACACTCCGAGGGAGAGGCTGATGTCACGCAGCAAACTCCAGGACCGAACATCCCAGACATTATCAGCGACACCCCGATTTTCAGGTTCAAGGTTCTCTTTCATCCCTTACCTCTTGCTCTCCCCCCGCCCCCATTCTGTACTTGCTGTCTTCACCCCCCGCCGAATCTCACACACTCTCCGCAGGGCCCCGAGTAGGGACAACTCAAAATGCGACTCTGAATGCCAGAGCGACGGGGCAACGGGACCAGGAGGCGGAAACACAGCTTATAAAGTGTCCCCGGGCCCAGGCAGGCGCCTGTGACACGTCTGACAGCCCAGGACACGGATCGGCGATATGGCCTGGGCCACGCTTCCAGGGCAGAATCGGAGCCATCCTTCCGGGGAAAGGCCTCATAGATCAGCCCGACGTGCTGCCACCAAACGCCAGCCCTCCTCGCCGCACCTTCCGCGTGGCTCTGCGCCAGCCCTCCAGGCTCTCGGGCGCTCAGTCCTGGGCTGCCGTCAGCCGGGGAGGATCCGAGCCCTGAACGCAGGACAAGGAGGAAGACCTCGGGCGGAGGAAGCGCTGGGGCAGAAACCCCAGGGACAGAGATGGCTTAGCAAGGGTTCTCAGCGCAAGCTTCTCTGGTTCCTTAAGGTACACTTAAACTACCATTGGAATAAAATGGTTAACATGTTACAGTGGCGATTGCCAGACCCTGGTGTCCCCACCTTGCTCGGGGCTAGGGGCTGCCCCGAGAAGAAGAGGACCTCCTGTTTAAAGATCCCGAGGGTGTTAACAGCTAGCCACGCTCCTCACAGCTGCACAGAGAGTCCTTTCTGGAAGGGCGATCTGAGCACTGCCGCCCCGTGGCTACCACGCCGGGTTAGATTCGAGTCCCGTTCACCTCCAGGCTGAGTAGCTAACCACTGCGCTAACCTGCTGCTGCCTCCCTAAAGTGTGAAGTCAGAGAGGTGGAAAGGACCTCTGAGAGCTTGCTGTCTACCTTCTGCACTTGCAGAGATGGGCCAGAGAAGTTAAGTAATTGGCCTCAAGCCACACAGCAAATCAATGGTGGGGCTGGGTCTCCTTGCTCAGAGGCAGCACGCAGTATAGATTCCTGGGCTGTCTTTCTCCAGGTTTGTCTTGGAGCTAGGGTCCATGGTGCTGTAATTTGGGAGAGGGCTCATCTGATTCTGGCCCCATCCTCACCTGTTCCTAGGCTTCTGCTTCCCTCTCCAACCTCAGGCTGCACCATCTCGCCTTGTCTTCCTGAGCTGCAGCCACTCTGGATTCCTTTCTGTTCCTTAAACTTGCCATGCTTCCTCTGCTCCAGGGCCTTTGCACATGCTGTTCTTATCACTTGGAATGTTCCGCTGTTCCCCCTTCATCTAATCTCCTGAACAGGTCTTGAATAAATCCTCAAAATATTACCTGACACTAATTTAAGATCCCAGTCTAATGGTGTTCATGTGTTATGTAAGGTTAATGCATTCTGACTGTATGCTAAACTAAGTAAACTAAAACCTTCATTTACTTCTCATAAAAAGATTGCATATCTGGTAGGGAAGGAGAATTATTCAGTAGCTAAAGGTCTTTTTAATGACAGCTTCTGTTTCAGAATTATACTTGCTCGCTATTCTTATGTATGGATATAGAAATGTCTATAAATAGATTAAAGAAAAACCTGTGCATCAACAATCCAAACAAAGAAAAGAATGTCTGAGATTAGAAGTCACCATGGGTCCCTGGATCCCTGCCCCAACAAAGTGTGATGAGCATATCCCCCTCAAAAAAATCCTCACTCCTAAATTAGCCCCTCTGGCCAAAAGTCAAGGATAGCTGTCTCCATTATTTTTCCCAAAACTGTCCTCGGATCTGCCAATCCCAGCCTAACACACACACACACACACACACACACACACACACACGTGCGCACACACACACGATAACAGCTAGCATTATAGCCAAAAGAAATAAAGGAAAGATAAATGGCAGAATGGTTTTTTCAGTCTTGATATCTGATGGTTTCTGATTCATTAGAAACTTACCATAGAACACAATCTTGCCCAGAGGTGCCAGCCACAGGGTGGAAGCCCCAGTGTTCCAGAGCCCTAAGCCACCTGGTTGATGCCACCTCATGCCCTGGACCTCAGCTCAGCAGCATTTCCTCAGAGGAGCCCCCTCCCCACCCGCTGCTGTGGTCAGATCTCCCCGCCAGGCTCCCGGGAGCTCCCAGGACTTCTGGGACTATCACGGTTATTCATGATATGCCCATGGCGTGGCAATGTCACTCGTTCCTGTTCCCTCTCCCCTCCAAACTGTAAGCTGAGGTGGGAGCTTTGCCTGTCCTGTTCACAGATGTGTTCGCAGCACCTGTATCACAGTGTCAGACATTAAGCATGTGCACAATAAATATTTGGAGCAAATAAAAAAGGAAGGAAGGAAGAAGGAAGGAAGGAAGGAAGGAAGGAAGGAAGGAAGGAAGGAAGGAAGGAAGGAAGGAAGGAAGGAAGGAAGGAAGGAAGGAAGGAAGGAATTAAAAACCATGGAAATGTATGACTCGCAGGGACCTCCTTTCTTCACCACTCATGCTCTAGTTTTGCAGTCCAGACGGGGCTCCTTTGATCACTGCATGTTGGAAATGCCTGGAGAGCTTTGTAAAGATACTGATACTCAACCTCACTCCCCAGACTGATTCAGTTGCAGTGGTGAGGCCCCTGGGTGGTTCTCACCGGCACATGCACAGCTTGCACAGGGGAAACCAACACCCTAAAGGATGAGTTCTGCACTCAGTGCGTGCTCTCAAAAGGGAGAAGGCAAGCCTTGTTGGACGTCTCCTTCTTCATTCACAGGCCCAGAAATCCAAGCTTGAGACAAGAGACTAAAGAATTACAACTTGATTAAGGCTGAGAACTAGGGCAGGAACCTCCCATCTGTCTCAGTCTCTTTATCTGAGAAATAGACGGCAAGAGATTTCTTTCTCTCCCTCCCAAATTCCACCCGTCCACCACGGTCACCATTCTTTGCTAGCTGCATTGGGAGTCTGCTTTCCTCGAAGGCCGGGGCAAAATCAGCCAGGGGCCTCCTGCCCCCACTGCCTCCACAGAGTTTCGAGCCTTGACCCTGTGGGCGGCAGTACCAGAAATCACCCTGCAAGGGTGGATGAGGAAGCACGAGATGGATATTTCCCAAAAATGTACATGCCTCAGGTGCTCTCGGTTCATTATTGCATTTTTGTCCTCTTCTAGGCAAGAACCATCATCCTCCCATTTTACAGATTTAAGAAAACTGAGGTTCAGAGATATATTGACTTGCTCAGAGGTATCCAGCCCAGGAATGGGAGGTTGACTGGACTACACTGATGTGGAATGAAGCGAGATTTCCACGAGTTCACGTGGCCTCCATACACCAGTGTGGGCTGTGTCCACAGTCCTCTCCCACCAGGCCTGGGTGGTGGCCCAGAAGGGCCGAGTCAGGGGCTTAGTGTCACATTGCTTGGTTCAAGCTCCAACTCTGCCACTTCATAACTGGCTGGCCCTGGGCTGATACCCTCACATTTCTGACAACTCTGAACATTTTTATCTGATAGGAAAAAAAAGAACTTTTTAACTGCCAAAATAAAAAAGGCAGAAGATGGGTGTCATAATAAAAATACCAATATTATTATTATGCTGTAGAAAGTAAAATGCATTTTTAAAAGTAAAGAGGCCACTTCACCAAATAAAATACATAGATGGCACATGAGCATACGAAAAGATGTTCTGCATCATACGCCATTGGGGAAATGCAAATTAAAACAGCAATGAGATACCACTGCACACCTATTATGAACAGAATAGCCAGAAGTGAGAGCAATGACAACACCAAATGCTGGCCAGGATGTGGAGCAACAGGAACTCTCACTCATCGCTCGTAGGAATGCAAAATGGTGCAGCCACTTTGGAAAAAAAATTCAGCACTTTCTTAAAAAACTAAACATACTCTTACCATGATTCAGCAATCATGCTCTTTGATATTTACTCAAAGGAGTTAAAAATTTATGATCACACTAAAAACCTGCACGTGGATGTTTATAGCAGCTTCATTGATAATTGCCAAAACTTGAAATCAACTAGGACGTCCTTCAGGAGGTGAATGGGTAAATAAACTGTAGTACATCCAGACACAGGAATACTATTCAGGACTAGAAAGAAATGAGCTACCAAACTGTGAAAAGACATGGAGGAACCCAAATACATATTGCTAAATGAAAGAAGCCAATCTGAAAAGGCTGCATATTGTACGATTCCAACTACTTGACATTCTGGAAAAGGCAAAACTATGGAGACAGTAGGAAGATCAGTGGTTTCCAGGGGCTAGAGAGGAGGGAGGGGTGGGAAGGCAGAGCACAGAGGGGTTTTAGGGCAGTGAAACTACTGTGATGACCCTGCAGTGGTGGACACATGGCATGACACATTTGTGCAAACCAATACAGTGTACAACACCAAGAATGAACCCTAATGTAAACCAGGGACTGTGGGTGATGATGTGTCAATGTAGGTTCATCAATTGTAACAAATGTTCCACTCTAGTGGGGGATTTTGATAATGGGGAGGCTGTGCATGGTGGGGATATAAGGGATGTGGGAAATCTCCGTGTCTTCTGCTCAATTTTGCTATGAACTAAAACTAACCTAAAAAATAAGCTCTATTAAAAAAAACTCACATACATACACACACACATACACACACATTAGGTCAGTATTCCCAGGCATGCCATAATACCTATGATAAAGCCCCAACTCCACAGCACAGCGTACAAGACCCCCATGGGTCCTGATGCACCATGGGTCCCGATGCACCATGGGTCCCTATGTGCCATGGGTCCCTATGTGCCATGGGTCCCTATGTGCCATGGGTCCCTATGTGCCATGGGTCCCTATGTGCCATGGGTCCTTATGTGCCATGGGTCCCTATGCACCATGGGTCCTGATGTGTCATGGGTCCCTATGTGCCATGGGTCCTGATGTGTCATGGGTACCTATGTGCCATGGGTCCTTATGTGCCATGGGTCCTTATGTGCCATGGGTCCCTATGTGCCATGGGTCCCTATGTGCCATGGGTCCTGATGTGTCATGGGTCCCCATGCGCCGTGGGTCCCCATGCACCGTGGGTCCCTATGTGCCATGGGTCCTGATGTGTCATGGGTCCCCATGCACCGTGGGTCCCTATGTGCCATGGGTCCCTATGTGCCATGGGTCCCTATGTGCCATGGGTCTCTAGCCACCTTCTGACTGCATTTCCCCCGTCCACTTCTCCTTGTTCCCTCCTCTCCAGCCCCACGCCCAGGATGCTCTCCCTGCAGATCTCCCTTGGCTGATTCCTACTCTTCATTCCCATGTCAGCTCAAATGTCACCTCCTCAGAGAAGCCCTTCCTGACCACCTCATTTCATACTGCCTCCCATGTGCACATACACCCCGTGTTTTATCACACTGCTTTCATTTATTTTTCTCCATGCTACATGTTGCTATCTAAAACCCTCTTGCCTCTATATTTCTGTGGGCATTGGTTGTTGTCCTTCTTTCCCCTTAGCTGCTTAATCTGGGCCCTCCCCTGTCTTGTTCAGCATTTCGTCTGCAGCTCCTAGAAATATTCCTGGCTCATGGTTGGTGCTGCATAAATTTCTATTGAGAGAGTGTTTGAAATGAGATCAAGTATATTGAATGCTTGACAGAGAGCAAGCACTCAGCCTAACACATGCCAAGGTGGCCCAGAGCAGGCTCTGGTCCTTCTTTGCTGCCCTGCCACAGGGTCTGGGACTCTGTTGTAGGGCACAGACCATATGTAAATAAATGGGTGTGGCTGTGTTCCAAAATAAAACTTTATTTAGGAAAATAGACCTACAGCCATGACTCGACCATTACAAAAGTGATCTATGTAACCAAAAACATTCATACCCTCTTAATATTTTGAAATAAAAAAAATAGTAAATAGAAAAAAAAGTTGAATAAAAAAAAAAGAAGAAGAAGAAATAGGTTGAGGGCCAGATGTGGCCCACAGGTCCCGGACTGTCGCGTCCTGGTATAGAAGAGCCCCCTCTGCCATCTCTCTCACGCAAAATGCAAGTTACGGTGCAGAAACGAGCATTTGCAAAGCAGCCGGGCCTTGGTCAAGGCCCCTGAAATGGTGCGTGTCAGCAGGACCCTGGGCACTAATTACAACAGAGGTACAGTCCATAAACTTTATTGTTCAGCAGGGCTTTGACCCCCAACTTTGCTTTCTGCTGATTTTCCAAAGAGCGGTGGAGGTGGGCTCGGTGCCGTGCTCACCGATGCGTCAGGGAAAGGGAGCCTGCACGTTTAATTAAATGTTATTCAAGAAATAAAATCCAGGCCCTCAGCTGACAACGCAGAATATTAAAGCATCAATTTCCTGAAGGAAACCTGCCTTAATGAGATTCTCCAAATAAATGGAAGAGGGAAAAAAAACATATTAATCCCAGCTGCTAATGTCAGCCCCATCAACCCAGAGAGAGATGTCTTGATCAACAAAAGCTGATGATATTGGTTTACCAGGAAAAGAAGGTGTGTAAGATTTTGCTGAGGCCTCTGTTTCCCAGAGGCAGCGGCCCCCTGGAAAGAAGACCCTTCATCCTCATGAGCCCTAGCATGAGGTGAAGCCACAACAAGCCCCACTCTCATGGCTAAAGGTGCAAATAACTGACGAGAGTAGAGTTGGTGGAGGTCTATAGTGGAGTATCACAGGGCTCTGCCCTTGCTCCCGTCCCAGGCAAGCTTTTCATTCGTGACTTGGAAAGATACAAAGAGGAGGGAGTGATATGGATCTTACTTGTTGAGTTCCACTTGCCAGAGTTCAATTAATCCATGTAAGATATCTGAAATCCTTAGAACAAAATAGATGCCTAATGAACATTTCCTTTCCTTGCCTAACCCTTCAACCCCCACCTTGCCCCAGAAACCAACTCGAATAGCATCTGTTTACTCAATTGAACGCCATTTCATGTTTTTTATTGACATTCTTATACTCCCTGTTCTATTATTGACTTAATATATTATCTTTAATTTGACTTATTCTTTATCTTATTTTTAAAAGACACTTTATATCTCTACTATAAATAAAAAAACCAGTATTACTTGTCACCAGTAAAAAGTAGCCATGAAAACAAATGCAATAGAAACTAAACATTGTTACCATAGCTAAATATCATTGTCAGATAAAAGCTGTGAACCTGAGATTCACTCTTTCTTTGTTAGACAGAGTAGTAAAAGTTAGAGAAGTCCTAAATGATGTACAAGAACCAACAGAGCTGAAATAAAAAACAAACAAACAAAAATCAAGACCTCTCTATTACACTATGAGCTATCCAGTAATGTTTAATGTTATGGCTACGTACTGTGACCTATGCCTTAAGTCAACCTGAATCTGTTTCTGTTGCCTACACTCAAAGACCCCTAACTGATATACAGTCTCTTGATTATCAGCAATCTCTATATCCCTGCCACAGAGATGCTTCATTCTTGGACAAGAATGAAAACAAGGCTCATTTCCAAGCATAGCCAGTTAGAATGATGGAGACTGCTAAGGTTTTTCTTGCCTCGGGTCAAAATCAGTTAAGAATCCAGGGCAGATCTGGGTCTTTTCTGACTCCTTATCCCCAGCTGTAGTATCTGGTACACAGTAGGCATCAAATCCACAGGTGTTGGGTGATGGGGGACTAAATACAGCTCTGTGCGCCTCTATTGTAAGGCCAAGGACACCTGCTGGGTGTCTGGGAAGAAAGTTTCTATGTATGTATCTTTCCATCTAATTCTGCACCTAGAGACTGGAGACATTTCCCAGAGTGATTGGAGAGCATGCCAATCTTTATTATGGGTGAGATGAATCTGTTTTGGGGAATTTTGATTGAATATCCAATAGTCACTATTAGTCTTCATTGAATACTAAATATAAATATGAAGAATCAGAAAAGACAACCAGATTGTGAAAAATCTCCCAAATTTATTTTTGCAGTGCTGTTAAATCCATTTCTGATTAAAATAATTCATCACTTATCTATAACAAGCCATACTGGATGGTTATCCATATGTGAATCTGTCTTAGAAATAGGCACCAACTTAAAATGATTTTTAATAAAAATACATTATTTTTAGCCAGCAATTTGGTTCCAAGGGCTGGTTGCTGACAAAAGGAAGAGAGCAGTTCTTTTAAGTCAGTGAATGTTTTCCAGAAAATAAATTAAGGAGAAAACAGGAGAGGCAGCTCTCTCACAATTTGATATGAATTCATGGTGCTTACCTTTGTTGCAAGTTTCATTTTTCTTGATTTTTTGGTGGGGGATGGGAGTAGGTTGTAGCTGTGGTTTTGTTTTTAATGAAGTCAGTCAAACAGCCCCTGATAACTCAGGCTGGGTTTGGAGTTTCCTTGCAAGTGTCATGACTTGGAGAAAATTTGACAAGTGGCCCATTATATGCCCACATTAAAAAGGTCCTTGGGGCAATGTATGTAACCTTAACATTTGCACTCCCATAATATTCTGAAATTAAAAGAAAAAGAAAAAAAAGGTCCTTGGGGTGGTATTCAAGGCCCTTCACAACCTGATCTCAACCCCCCTTTCCCTTCTGCCTGGGTCCCCCAAAACTGTGCTGCATTAAGTTCTTGACTTTCTCCAGAACAGCAGGCATAGTGTGTTCTCTCTGAAATAAACATTTGTACCCCTGTAATATACCGAAATAAAAAAATAAATAAAATTTTAAAAACTACAATAAAAGGAGGGAGAGAAGAAAACAAATCTGTGTATGCTTGCATTTGCATAAAGCCAGTCTAGAAGGGTACTTAGGACACAAAAGAAAGTGGCTGCACAGGGAGAAGAGGAGAGGAGGGTGGGGAGGGGATGGACGGAGGACGAACAGCAGGGAGGGAGATATTTCACTATGAACCTTTTTGCCTCTAGATTTTTGAACTATGTGAATGTATCACCCACTCAGAAATGAAAGGGAATAGAGGAAAAAGAGGGAAGGAATAAAAAAAGGAGGGAAGGAAGGAAGGAAGGAAGGAAGGAAGGAAGGAAGGGAGCGAGGGAGGAAGGAATTCCTATTATTTTAGTGACGTATTTCCAGGTCTTTGCACTTGCTACTCCCACATCCTGGGGTGACTTGCCCAAGCCCGCACCACCCACGCCCTTCCATATTTCCTCCTGTGGGTGCTTCAGGACCCAATTACATACCACCTCCTTGTGAACGTATCATCCAGGAAAAGTTCTCTGTGCTCCCAAGGCACCTCGGTTAGGACGTAAACTCCATGGCAGAACTATACATGCCTTACCCTATGCCCCAGTTCCAGATCCTAGCATGCCGCCCAACACGTAGTAGGTGCTTAATAAATACTGGTCGAATGAGTGAATGAGGAGCCATCAGGAGGCTGCATAACATAGTAGTTAAAAGCATGGACTTTGGTGCTAGGCAGACCTCGGCGTTAATAAGGGCTGTGTGACCTTGGAAATGTGAATTGACCTCTCTGAGACCCAACCTCTCTCCCAGGAGAGTGTTATAAAGATTCAACATGTGCAACATGTACAACGAACATGCAGTGTTAGCTACCATTTTTTTTAAACAACAGACATTTATGTTCCCGTAATTCTGGAAGATAGAAGTTTGGGATCAAGGTGATGCCAGGGTTTGTTTCTTCTGAAGCCTTTCTCCTTGGCTTGTGTAATAGATGGTCATCTTCTTCTTGTGTCCTCAGATGGTTTTCCCTCTGTGGGTGTCTGTGTCCTAATAATAAATCCCTTAAATGATGCCTCCTCTCCAGCTGAAATTCTTATGTCCTTTGACCAGCATCTCCCCAACCGCCCCCTTGCCCTTCGGTCCTTAGTCACCAGCTTTCTACTCTCCGCTTCTGTGAGTTCAACTTTGAGATTCCACGTACGAATGGGGTCTTGCAGTATTTGTCTTTCTGTGTCTGGTTTATTTCACTTAACACAACATCCCCCAGGTTCATCGTGTTGTCGCAAATAACAGGATTTCCTTCTTTCTTATGCTGTGTACTCTCCACTGTGTTTAGGCACCACGTTTTCTTTACCCATTCGTCCGTTGACGCATGCTTAGGTGGATGCCGCATCTTGGCTAGTGTGAATAGAGCTGCAGTAAACCTGGGAGTGCGGAGATCTCTTTAATATACTGATTTCTTTTCCTTTGGATAGAGAGATCCCCAGCTGTGGGATGGCTGGGTCACATG